>JAKSZT010054395.1:5014072-5062909 GCA_026826555.1 Tolypeutes matacus
GAAGGAAGGAAGGAAGGAAGGAAGGAAGGAAGGAAGGAAGGAAGGAAGGAAGGAAGGAAGGAAGGAAGGAAGGAAGGAAGGAAGGGTGGGTGGGTCAGCAAATGTGGCAAAATGTTAAAATTGGTTGATCTGGATATTTGGAGAGGAAGGGGGATGTTACAGTTCTCTGCATTATTTTTGTAACTCTCTTGTATGTTTGAAAATATTTCGAAATAAAAACTTAAACAAATGGCTGCTAGAACACTGCCAAATGAAGGCTTGTGAGACTTCAGCCAGATGTAGCAGAAAGGAGCCACAATTGGCTAGCAATGTCTGTCACAAGTGTGCACTGATAAATTGTGGCATGGTTCTGTAGAGATGATTCCCCCAAATCAGTTCAATCCCTTTATTTTCTATTGATAAAGCTAAGGCTCTACTAGGGGAAGTGACTTACTCAAAGCCATACAGAAGGTCAAGGAATAAGTCAAAACTCAAACTCAAGTTCTCCAATTGATGTAATTCCTTCACATTTCACTTCTCATCAAATGAGTCTCAGAACATTTTTATATGTTTATAGCTTTGTTTTATATTTTGGTCCATAGTGGAAGATTCAGCACTTTTCTTCAGGATGTCCTCACTCTAGCTTAAACAACATCTTTTCTAGTCTGTTTTACCAGAAAAGCAAGATAATGGGAGCCTTTGCTGAATATGAAACAGATTCCTAGAAAACAAGCAGGCATTGATTTATTTTTATTGATGTGCTTTTACTAACTGACAGTTCTTTGAACACCTCTCTCCCAAACATTCCACTCCAATAAGTCACTGAGTTTGATCATTTCGAACACATGGTCCATCCACTGTCTGGAGAAGTGAGAGCTTGACCAGCCACAGTGCTAAGTGGGCAACAGCCATTCTAGTCTCCTCCATTGGCGTAGGGTGTTTCCTTGATGGAGCATTTGTATTCTGACCTGAAGATAACCTACCCATTTTGGGTTGTGTGAACAGGAAGTGGACTGGGATACAGATACCTCAGAAAACCATTGGTCTTTAAAAAGAGAGAGAGAGTTTGCTAGGAATAAACTTGCAAGTGAAGAACTCACATATCTGGCATACAAGGAAAGGCAGGTATTTTGGGGGAAAAAAGGTTATCAAATTAAAGGGGTAAAAAGCAGGCTTTTTTTTTTTTAAACCGTTGAGTCTAGATGTTATCTCCTTAGACATCATTAAGTATTTGGCATTTTGTAGGATCCCCAGATTCTGTGTTACTTTCTCTAAGGAAATCAGCTGCACAGAGGCATATGGCGTTTTAAAGGCTGAGTCAGGAAAGACGCTGGGGACATTGCTGTTGGGAACAGAGTGAAATGGTCTCCTCTGGTGTAGGAGACCACTGGGACCTTTTATTTCTTTTTTTTTTTTTTTTTTTTTTTTTTGTATAATACCATTTATTTTATCCCACTGGGACCTTTTAATTCCAATTTACTACTAAGTGCTGGAGAAACAAATGAGCAAATTCTAAAAAATTCTGGGAAAAAAAAATCCTCCTTTTTGAATGATATTTTCACCCACCAAAAGAGCTTCTCAGGGCTTTTTTTCCCCTGTTTTTTTTTTATTATTATTAATACAATATCCAAATCACTAACAATTGGAATAGAAAGGAAAAAAGATTTCACCCATAATCTCACTATCTAAAAAACAACTATTAGTAGCATTCTAGTATATTCCGTTTGGGGATGCTTTCCTAGATGTTCATTTTTCCACAGCTGTAACTTACTATTTTTTACTTAACCCCACAGAATTTGTTCTTTTCATATTTCTTTAACTACTATTTCTTTTCCCAAAGCCATTTTTTCTAATAGCTTCATAATATGTTATCAAATGTATGCCTACAGTTCATCTCTTATTATATTCTTTATTGCTAGATATTTAGGTTATTTACAATTTCTGGTTATTCTAAGTAATTCTCCCATGATCATCTTTGTGCTTAACAGATTAACCATATCTGTGATGTTCCCCTAACCTAGATTTCTTTGGTTAGTTTCTCCTCTCATTCTAGCTCTCATTTTCATTCCAAACAAACATTTTTTTTCTTTTTGAAAATGGTTGAATTTTTTAAAATATTTGAACTTTTGCCAAAATCTTGTCTGCCATTTCCTTAGTTATTCATTTCTTTTTTTTTAACTTTATTTTGTACATTTAATAATTGAAAACATAAACAATTAAAAACTAAAAAGTAAACACAGATGAATAAATATATACATTTCTCAATTAAATGTAATGGATACATGTAAAATTTTTTTTTTTTTTAATCAAACAATACATGGATTCATTTCTTAACATGAATGAATATAGTCTTTGCTTCCCATATTCATGTTTGGGGGCCAACTTTCCTATAAAGAGAAAGAGAGTGTTTGGAGCTTCTTTGGACGGCCTCAGTGACTTGCTAGGTACAACGATCCTCTGTGATGGTCGCCCTAGCAGAGACATCACTGAGTGGTCTGCCCGAAATAAAAATGGCACTTTTATGGCTATGGATGTGTTTGTCCAAAGACCATTTAATCACTCTGAAGGTTTTTCCCCTTGTCTGTAGTAAGCAGCATTTTGTAACTGTAGAATTCTGCTAATGCACACTTCTGCCGGGAAGTTTCCCAGGGTGGGGCACAAAAGATGCTAAGTGGCAGGCGGGAGATGGGGAGAAAGCCATTAACACTCCAGCAGCGAGGTCAGATTTGATGTTTCCTTTTGTTTGCAGGATCCAAATTAAGAAGCTGCTTCTGTACTTTCCTTGTTGCCTCCCACCTAAACACACTCTTGGGTCATCTCACTCTGGTCACATCTTTTGACAATTAGCCACCCATTAACAGGATGATTGAAAAGGAACCAGAGTGGTTTACACATAAAGTGCTTACTCTTTTCCAGGAAGAACACATATCTCCACAGTTTAATGCTTTGGCCGATTAGCACACAAAATAAAATATTTGTTCTCTAGAAAGCACTAGCAAAGGGGAAAAAAAGTGGGGCAGAAAGGAAGAAAATTAAGGCACCAAAATAACCCTCAGAGGCTTTTCTTCTTTTTTTCCCTTTTTGCAAGCGTGTTTCAAAAAAAGAGTAGGGGTGGGGGAGGAATTTTCTTCTATCTTTTTCTACCTTTAAAGCCAGTATTACCAGCCATTTTACTTGTACTTTACTATTATTATCTGGGTGATGGCTGTGACATGTTGATCATATATGGCAGTGAGAAAATTGATTTCCCTCAGCAGAAATGCTTCCAATTTTCCCAGGGCCATAATTTTATGTCCACAACAAAATAAAAGGGTCATTTTCCTTAAGATGAGGGGAATTGAAATCTTTGATAAAAGCTATGGTAAATGTTGTACTTTTGATTGCGGAAACTGCAGTTTTCACAAACATCTGGCCTGGCTGATTTGGGGTTGTGAGTTGGGGGCAGGGGAGAAGAGTTGGAAGGCAAAAAATTGTTGTTGTTATTTTTCTTTAAAGAGCTGAATTTGCTTTAAGAAAGCGCAGGAAGTCCTCCGCTTCACTATAAGTGTTCATATTCCTATTACAGGGAAGCTACAGGGGTGCTGCTTTGAGCTACCTGCCAACAAGGGGACTAAAAAAAGCCAAGTCACTCTGGCGCTTTCTCAAAGAATGAACACCTGTGCAGGCCCTCGGTTCATAGACAGCTGGTCACAAAATATATTCATGAACTCACTGATGTCTCTTTGCAAGCCAGAGATGTTTCATACCAAAGAAGGTGAAGGGTGCGAGAATTGGGGCTGTGGACAATTCAACATTGCGTAAGCCCGGGAAGAACGAAAACGAGGCTGTTTTCTGGCTGGAGTCCTAAGTGCTGCTTTGTTTGATTACCAGGTTTTGCCCAATCTGATGGCAACTGACTTCCAAGTAGCCGATGGAGCAACATTTACCAACAAATATTTAGAATTTAAGACCTTTGCTTCACCCAGAATCCACACACAGAGTTAAACTGTAAGTTTTTTAGCCAAATAACCAAGGGTTTTATTTGACATTTGATTTACCAATAAAAAAGAGTTTTTAAAAAAATCTTGGCTATAGACATGTGAGAGAAGAGAAAAGATCAAATGGGTTTAAGTGATTATTGTTCTTGAGCCAGAAATAACATAATGCTTCTATGTAGTAGTCAACAATAAACAAATACAACTTTTGTAATCAGGGAAAGTAATTTCCATGATAGTATGTCCTTATATAATTAATTCTATTATTTGTTACAAATTTGTTATAAATACAAATAAACATAAATACAGAATTTCTTAGAAAGCAAAGTGTACAATTCATTATTAATCTAAGAGTATATTCTTTTAGGGAAAATTTAACTCCAAGAGTTGTTAAAGCACAAGAAACAGCACAGAAATCTTTCTCTAAAGCTCATATTGTAAGAAAAATGGTCTTGATGCCTCTTGATTTGTCCCCCCCCCTTAGATATTTTCCTTCTAAGTGTATAAAAATAAAATCTGAAATTACTAGTAGTGACACACTGAGATAGTTGTTCTATATGTGTTTTCATGGTTCCACTTAGTTCCTCATCAAATCAGGTGGGCTAAGTTCATATTGATAAAGAACTTGAAAATGAAATATAAGCAAAGAGGCTACATGTCTTATTTTCAAAACTATGGGTTAAAGCCAGTAAACAATGGGCTGCAGGCCAAATGCAGCCTACCACTTGTTTCTGTGACTTGAGAACCAAGAATTACATTTTTACATTTTTCAACTGTTGAAAAAAAATCCAAAGAATAATATTTTGTGACACATGACAATTATATGAAATTCACATTTCAGTAAATAGAATGTTAGTATAGCATAGTCACACCTGTCATTTATATATTGTCCATGCTGCCCTTGCATTATGACTGCAGAGTTGAGTAGTGGCAACAGAGACCATAGGGACCATAAAGCCTAAAATATCTACTATCTGGCCCTTCAACTTACACATTCCTTTCCCTATAAAAGAAGCTTATTAGATGATTATTCCAAAGCACTTTGTGGGTACAAGTAATCACATAAGCACACCCATAAATATGTCTTTTATATAGGCATGACTTTTAACTTTTAATACAGATAAGGCTCATTGGTAGGTGCGAAGCTATCAAGAAATCTTCCATTTCCAACTCACAATTTGGACAAAGTTGAAATCTGTAGATTTTGCATCTGGGGTACAAATAATCTTTCAGTCTTACCGAGGAGTCAATCTTGAAAAGTGAGTGAGACATTTTCAAGGGGAATCTTCAAATAATAGAAATTCTCAGAGCACTTAGAAATGTCTACACCCAGAAGAAATCTAAGGGCTTACACTTCACTGGATAAGAGTATTTATACTCCTCTATTCAGAGGTGTAGGTAATAGGGGAAGAAAACTCACTTCATTTCTTGGGAGCTATGCCCTTCTCTTTGAATGTCCAGTTCTTTTTAGTATGGCTTAGAGGACAGCAATTATAAATGGCTCTGAAGACCCTGGCCCAGGCAGGGTGAGTGACAAGCCATAAGTAAGTGACACTCATTTGAATCCATGGTCCTGCCTCTTTAATGTGAAAAGGTCCCTGCATTTAGAATAGTAACAATGAATTAGAGTAACTTGCCTGCCTTATTAACATGTGGTCTGATCTAGGTAAATCAATTTGGAGGATGTCAGCGTATTTAATCCTTCCCAAGGGTGAATTGTGGCTTTCTCCAATTTGTTGATCTTATAGCTACGCCCAGCAGAGTTCTTCATCTCATCACAAGCCTGCCTTGGATGCGGAGTAGGTTTGTGCTGAACCAGGAACATGAACGAGTCCTTTTGTATTTATTCTGGCAAACATAGTGGATTAGTGCAAGCTGAAATGCCAAGGAAGATTCTGGTGTTTGTTCAGGAAACTTATTATGCCATACTGAAAACACGCATCCTCAAAATAGTTTTGAAGTGGTGCTTCTCTTTGCTGATGTGGAATCAGCCTTCTTGTGTCAATTGTACTTCTTCAGTGTCAGCATTGGAGAAATTGCGGCGCATGTTTATGTCTTTAGGAGAGGAGGATTTGCAAGACAACTGTAATTTGGAAGTCCAAATGGACTTTTCAGATTTCTACAATACCTCAAATATGGTTCCGTGGAATGTGATTTGCATGGGTGGCCACTTTTCTGGATCAAAATAGTTCAGACTGTCATGCATATCTGCTCAGTCTTGACTCCCACCTGAAGATGACTGTGTAATGCCTGCAATAACCAGTGACGGGTGGCTCCTGTTTCCTTGGCTGACACCACCCTGCTCAATAGCTATGTGTTTACAAACCGTATTCTCTTAAATCAGTGTTCCATGACATGTGAGTAGGTATCCAATCGGGTAAAAACAAAAAAACGGATCCAGAGACAAATAAATTTGGGAAATTCTGGGTTAAATAATGCTAAACAATTTTCCTTACTGTACTATTTCTCAGAGACTATAATATAGTTATATGCTCTGAGCATGTCTAAGAGGATAATATTATATGCATTTCCAAAACTTACTTGACCAGAGATACTTCTTTAAATCAACAGTTAAATTTCCAAGACACACAATTTAGGTAAAGCTGAATTAAGGCTTTAGCCAGTCAAGGGGGTAAGAAACTCTCATCCAACTAGTGAGTAGGTGTTACCTCAACTAATAGAATCATTGACTGTTAAAGGTGGAATGGTTCTTACTAGTTTTCTAAGAAGTTCTCAAACTGTGTGCAGTGGATTCCTGGAAGACATCACAGTTGTTGCAAATCCATGTATTCACATTCTTATACATGTGTATACTATACTTTTCCAAAAACATGTAAATTTTTCTGTAATTAATGATGTATGAGTTGATTTTAAAGCAGTAATGAATTCATAGGAGTTTTTTGCCTTCTATTAATCAACAATACAATCATTTGGGGGACTGGGACATCTTTTACAAGTAAAAAGGGATTCTTTTACTTGGAAAGGTTTGGAGACAATGATCTGGTTCAGCCTCATCATTCCTCATTCTATGTATGAGGGGTTGACATTAGTCCCATTAGAATATAGTCAAAGCAGTTCCCTCATAATTTCTTGGTAATCTCCATTCTTGCTGGGGTTGGGCAAGACATCTTCTTTGAATCAGTAATTTTTGGAATAGCTGAGAATAGAAGTGGTTTGTAGAGGTAGTTTTCAGCCAGTGGGGTTTCACTCTGACCAAGGAACAAACAGAGTTGGTTGCTGCTTCTCTGTTTGACAGTAGGTAGGGTTGTTGGTGATGGTGGAGTTGGGCTATTTCAGGAATCCCACAAACACCTGTGTCATTTGGGTTGCTGTCATGGGAACAGGATGTGGAGGGAGTCCTTGGGTGGTTCAGGATGGTGTAAGATTGGACAGATGATGGATTAGAACACTTTGTCCATAAGCCAGCACATACCAAACAAGGTCATAAAAAGAAGCATGTTCACTAATGTGAGCAGACAAAACGAGCCACCTAGCAAATATGCATCAGGTGATTATTTAATCCAGATGTTAAAGTTTAGATCCAGTTAGGATATATATAGGAAGTCTCATATTAATAAAGATAATAAAAAGGGAGGTAGTATATTTAGGTATACAAATCTATTTTTAGTTAATGTATTGCTTGAGCAAAAGCTATACAATGTCTGTATCCTACACTGGTGATGGGCTACAGAAGTGGGAAAGACATGGTCCTTACCCTCAAAGAGCTTTCACCCTGGCTGGACAGAGAGTTAACTGAAGAGACATTTACTGTACAGTGTGATAAGTGCTGGAATAGACAGATGTACAGGTTGTTCCATAGAAGAGGAACTTTTCTCCATCAGATGGGAGGCAGGATGGAAAATCAAGCAAGACTTTTTAGAGGAACTAATAGGTTAGCTAAGGCCTGAAGGATATGTTGTATCCTGAGATAAAAGAAGATGGTGTGAAACAGAGCCATTGCTAGAGAAAACAGCTGGTAAAAAAGCTTGGAGATAATGACACTGACAGTAAGATTAGTTTGGAAAAGTGAAAGTAGCTCAATATAGCTTTAAAATGTGTGTGTTCAGCATGGTGGAGGAGAAGGAAAGGCATGTGGCAGGTACATTGGGTGAAACTACATGGGAAAGAAGCAATCAGTCACTAAAGGCCAGGTTAGATAAGTTAAGGTGGGTGTTAACGTTACTACAAGAGCAAAAGGAAACGAGGAATTTTAAGCAAAGTGACATGATCACAACATATTTCAGAAAGATCAACGTGAACCTGAAAAGAATTGGGTTTGGTGGGCATGAGGGGCCCAGCTAGAGAGATGAGATGAGCAGTAATCCAGAAGAAAGTTTATTTAGTGTAAGGGAGTGGTTGAGAGTATAGACAAGTTTCAAAGATAGTTTAAAGGTAAACTCGATAGGACACAGAGATTGATTGGATGTGGAAACTGAGAGGCAGAGGTAAGAGTCCAACAGTGCCCAGGTCTCTGCCTTGAGTACATGTGGGAATGGAATTGTCATTTACTCAGCACCTGAGCAGGTATATCCTTTGGGGAAAGATGGGAGTGAGGAGAGGCCTAGCTAATACATTTTCATTATTTTTGTTTTAATTTTTCTTAATTAACTTTTATTCAGCGTTTTATTCTGGTTATATATTATGTATATATATATATATATATCAAAATTTCTCATTGTAGCCACTTTCACATGTACAATTCTGTGGTATTAGTTGCATTCACAATGTTGTGCTACCACCACCTAAACTTTTTTACTTCCCCAACCAGAAACCCTGTACTCATTAAGCAATAACGTCCTTTTCCCACCTGTTTCACTTCCCCAGCTGCTAAATCAAATACCATACAATGGGTTGGCTTAACACAAGGAATTTATTGGCTCTTGGTTTCAGATGCTAGAAAGCTGGCTTCCTCCTGGGGTCCATATCTTCTAGCAGGCTGGCAGTCTTTGGGTTCCTTGGCTTTTCCGTCGCCTGGCAGTGCACGTGGCAGCATCTTCTCCTTTCTCTTCCAGGTCCCCTTGATTTCCAGCTTCTGGCTGTTCTCTGTGGCTTCTTCTTTCCATGTCCACCTTCCTTTGCTTATAAGCACTTCAGCCATATTGTATTAAGGCCTACCCTCGTTTTGTGTGGGCACATCTTAACTAACAACTTCAAAGATCCTGTTTACAAATTACTTCACACCCACAGGACCAGGGAGTGGGACTTGAATATGCCTTTTGTGAGAGACATAATTCAATCCCCAACACCACACTTCTCCCCACCCCTTGGACCCTGGTAACCTCTAATCTACTCTTTTCTGTCTCTATGAATTTGCTTATTTTTGGTATTTCACATAAGTGGAATCAAACAATATTTGTCCTTTTGTATAGTCTTTAATTTTTTAGCCCAAAGTTTTATTAAAAATATTAAAAGATGTCTCTATCTTTTATTGTTGTTTCTCTCATATACTCACTTTTCTTAGAGAATAGCAAAGTAACCCTTACATTTTCAATACTCATATTTAAGCTTATATTTTTCTATTGCTATCTACACTTAATCAAAAGCAGCCATCTGAAAATAACAAGTTCACTTCCTGTTTACCCAGTTTGAAAAAGAAAGCCATAGATTGGGAGAAAATATTTGCAAAATAAATATTCAATAAAGGACTTGTATTTAAGATATATAAAAACTTTTAGAGTTTTGAAACTGGAGCCCAGGAAGTGAACACACAAAGAAGCAGATACGTGAGGAAGGAGAGAAGGCTCCATTAGACACGGCAGAGGCCTGGGGAGGAGAGAGGAGCCATTCACCTGACAGTGTACAGTGAGCCTTGTGGAGAGAGCAGAGCAGCTGAGCCTGGAAAAATGAGCCCCAGGAAGAGAGGAACTCAGGAAGCCTGAACCTATGCAGACTTTGGCAGCCATCTTGCTTCAACAGATGGCAACAGACTTTGGAGAGGGAAATACCTTATGCTTTGTGGTCTGGTAACTGTAAGCTTCTACCCCAAATAAATACCCTTTTGTAAAATCCAAAACAAACAAACAAACTCTTATACTTCATCTAATAAAAAGACAAATAGCCCAATAAAAAATGGGCAAAATTTGAACAGATATTTCACCAAAGAAGATAAACAAATAGCAAATGACCACAAGAAAAGATGTTCAAAATCAATAGGCATCCACTACAATTAAGTAGACTGGCCATACCCAGAATTTGTGAGAATATGGAGTAAATGGGAGTTTCATGCACTGGTGGCAAGAATGCTAAATATTACACTTTAGAAAGCTAATTGGCAATTTCTTAAAATGTTAAACATACACTGACCCAATGATCCAGGCTTTCTACTCCTAGGTATTTACCCAAGAAAAGTGAAAATATATGTGTTCACACAAAGACTTTTATACAAATGCTCATGACTCTATTTGTAATAGCCCCAAACTGGAAACAACCCAAATGACCTTAAACATGTTTATGGATAAACAAATTGTGCTATGTCCATATAATGGAATATTACACAGCAATAAAAATAATGAACTATTGATATTTGCAACAACTTGGATAAATCTCAAAATAATTGTGCTTTGTGAAAGAAGCCAGACAAAAAGAATACATACTATATGATTTCATTTATATAACATTCTAGGTAATACAAAAAGAAAGCAGATCAATAGTTGTCTGGGGAAACAAATGAAGTGTTGTGGATGGTGAGAAGGCAGGAATTACCAAAGAGTACAAAGAAACGTTCAGGAGTGGTAGATATGTTCATGACCTTGATTGTGGTTTCATGGGTGTATACATATATCAAAACTTATAAAATTGTACATTTTAATATGTGCAGTTTATTCTGTCAATTATATCTCAATAAAGCTGTAAAAATAGAATATAAATAAATGTAATTCACCGTATTAAATAAAAAATGGAGAAAAACTTCAAACTTCAATATCACCTTGATAGATGTACTAAAATTGTTTAAACTTCAGTACCTATTCACAGCTAAAATTAAAAAAAAAAAAAAAAAAAAAGAACATTAGGATTAGAAGAAAACTTTCTTAATCTGATGAAGAATATCCACAAAAATCTTAAAACAAAGACCACATTTAATGATAAAATTTTGAAAGCATTTCTAATGAGATTGGAGATGACCTATGGTGATCACTTATATTCAATATTGTAGTGAAAGCCTTAGTCAATGTAATAAGGTAGGAAAAAAATAAATAAAAGATATAATTGTTGAAAATGAAGAAATAAAGCCATAATCCACAGATGACATAATTATATCTGTAGAAAATCTAAAGTAATCTATAAACTGCTAGAATTAGAATTTAGCAATATCACTAGATATAAGATCAATATATAAAAATCAGTTATCTTTCTATATTCCAGCAGTAAACAAGTGGAAAATGCAATTTTTAAAAAATTGATGCAATCTAAAATGGAATAAAAATATCAAATACCTAGGAATAAATCAAATTCCTAATAAACTACAAAACATTATTGAGAGAAGCTAAAGAATTTAGTATTTATCAGGCCAGTGCAGCAGAAGGATAGCAAAGTAAGACAAATGGAAATATAGAGAAAATAGGTATATAAGTGTTGAATCACATATTTAAGAATTATTTAGCAAATAAGGAATAAGTGTATGAGATAAAAGTAAAATGGGGTGTGTGGGGGGAGGGCCTGGATGATAGAAAGGACTAAAAATACAGCACTTGTTTAGTTTAACAATAGTTTTCTTTCTTTCTTTCTTTCTTTTTTAATCATTCTTTGCATCTCACCAGTCATTAAATCTTACATTTTACATTTACTCCTTGGAAATTTCTTACAGGTGTATTCCTCTCTTATTTAGATTGCCACATCAATCTACATCCAACAAACTTTACATCCAAATTTTTTCAAAAATAGAAAATTCAGGACAAAGACTATTTGGGGGAGAGGAAAATGATGAGTTAGTTTGGGGTTATGCTGCTGACCTTAAGAAAATGGCAGGATAAAGGGCATTGAGTTAGAGAGGTAGATTTGAAAGTCATCTACATTGTGATAGCATTGAAACTCAAAACTAGGTAAATACAGTAAGATTGTGGAGAAATAAGAGTTGATTGTCAAGGACTGTGGTCCCTACCTGAGGAGACAGAATCAGAGAGATGGGAGAGAACCAAATGAAAGAGCAGAGAAGCCATCATTTGTCAGGGAGTTTCCTCAGAAGATTCAAATGAATGGTCATCAGTGTTACGAGCTGCAAAAAGAGGAGACAGAGACTAAGGGCCAAATGACATTTCTTGGATTTAGCAAAAATGTCGTTGGTAACCCTGAAGAAAATTATTATGGTGGATAATTGAGGATCACAGGTGATTAAACAAACAAACAAACAAAAAAACAAAAAAACAAAAACTTTAGTTTCATTGAGGATGTTGGTATTATACAGACCACTGCAGTTTAATGTAGTCCTCACTCAATGTTATTTGGATGATGTGATTATATGGTATACACATGAATGGCAAGTGGTAGGAAGCCATGGGAACTATTAGTTCAGGTAAAAAGCAATTAAGGGGAATTTTCAACCTATCTTCCTTTAGTCAGAATATTTGAAGGGGGTGGGTATAGTTTAATGATAGAAAAAGAAGAAAAGAAATGAAAGTATCTGGACCTAAGCCATGGTTTTAGGTTCAAAGAGGAAGAGGAGAAGAACATTTAAGCCTAGGTTTGTTGGACCAATCCAGCAGCAATGGTGATTCCAACATATAGTTGAGTGCTTTGCTTGGGAAGTCAATCACATGATTTTTCCACTGAGTTAGGAAGTTAAATGGAGCAGGGTATCATGATGGTGGATCTCAGGAACATGGTCTTGCTCTGCTCAATCAAAATATCTTACATATAGCTTGGTATCTCAGGGTCAGACAGAGTTAAGTCCCAGGGTTCAGTTATGTTTCTCCAAATGTTGGCTTATGAGGAAGAAGAGGCTCTTAAGGAAATTATTCTTAATGAAAATTCCTCCATCAGTGCCTTTGGTGTCAGTGATTGGAAGCCTGCAATGGAGGCCCTGCAGGACTGGCATGATCAGAGGAGAAAGATCATATTTACAGAGAAGCCTAATTTTTAGAGGGAGAAGATGCTGAATAAGAATATTGTGGTTCACCGGGTTGAAAGATACACAGATGTTCTCAGAAAGGATTCTGATGCTTGGTGATGATAACCAGGCAACGAGAAATGTGTTGTTTATAGAGGCTGGTCTGTCCAAGTTGGATGGTATCCTTGAATAGACAGACACTTAGGTGCTATTAGAATACAGATAAAGAATAGGACTGAGTGAATGGGGTAGGACATGAGATGGCCTATATCATCATAAAAAATACAAACCCACTCCACAGCACATTATTTTGTACTTGAACATCAACTGGTCTCTAAGAATATAACAGGAGGAAAAGCTTTAACTTTATAAGAGCAAGAGTTTCTCTCACATAATGACTGAATCTTAATTTTAGAAATTAAAATGTTATTTCAGGGGAAAAAAAACATTAGTGCCCATCTCTTCCCACTGCTCTCTTTCCCATCATCTCCAGTTTTCTCCATGATATCTGGCATGAGAAGCAGTACATGGCTGTTATTAAACATGTTTGCTTGGTTTCAAAACCCATCTTTTTTTTTAATTTTTATTTTTGAAAGATACTTAGATTGTAAAAATGTCACATAAAAATATAGGGGATTCCCATATGCCCCACTTCCCACACCTACCACATTTTCCCACATTAACAACATCCTTCATTAGTGAGTTACATTCATTGCAATTGATGAACATATTTTGGAGCATTGCCACTAAGCCTGGATTAAAGTTTACATTGTAGTTTACACTCTCTTCCACCCAATTCTGTAGATTATGGCAAGATTTATAATGTCCTGTATCTGTCATTGCAATGTCATTCAGGACAATTCCCAAGTCCCAAAAATGCCCCTGTATTACACCTGTTTTTCCTTCTCCCTGTCCTCAGAACCTCCCAGTGGTCACTGCTTCCACATCAATGATATAATATCTTCCATTGCTAGAATCACAATAAGTCTATAGTAGAATACCAGTAAGTCTACTTTAGTCCATAGTTCATTTTCCAATCCTGAGGTTTCTGGGATGATGATGTCCATTCCAGCTCCAATTGAGAGGGGGCTGTGATCCCATAAGGCCAATGGATGGGACTTTCTTGCTTGCAGTTGTATACTCTCTCAGTTCCTTGGTATGGTAGTTGTCCATCATCACCTCCATGTTAGTTGTCCTGGGTGAGATCAATGAACTGAGAGTAGGTTTTGCAACTCTGTTGAGATTCAGGGCCAGCTGGCACATGGACAGCCCAAAGATTTAAGTCTCTTGGACATACATCTACCAACTCTAGTACTAATTATAGGTTCAAATAGAAGGACAGAAGAGCCATATGAGGGAAACCACAACTGAGTCCAACTCTGTCACTCTGGGGAGCATAAATTCCAAAGCAGGGCTCACTGGCAAGGCACCAAATTCCTGACTATGGTGTCTGAATATCTCCAGGGCCCTCAGGAACCCCACTATTTGGGGTAGTATCTACTTTGGCAGTCAAAGAGATCCTGCTAAGATGTGCATAAGTGTAAACTCTGGAATGACCACCCGACTCATTGTGAAGTCTCTTAGCCATATAAATTCATTTATCTTTACCTTTTCCCCCTTTTGGCCAAGGTCTTTTTCCAGTTGTGTTGCTAGTTGATGCTTGGTAGTAATCCCTTGGTGCCAGGGAGGCTCATACCCGGGAGTCATGTCCCACACTGGGGGGAAGGTAATGTATTTATATGCTGAGTTCAGCTTAGAGGGAAGCCACATTTGAAAAACAAGAAGGCTCCCAGGAGGCAACTCTTAGGCACCCTATATTACTAGGCCAAGTTTCAATTTCAAGAGTAACGGTTCATACGCACAGTCATCAATATCAAGGGCCTGTTAATGGACCATCCTCTTTCACTAGTCATTGCCCCTGTACTCGGGGAATTCTTGCTGATCTATTAGAAAATATGGCAGAGCTCCCCAGGATGGAAATTTTATATTCCTTCAGTTATTGGGAATCTCCACCCACTGAGAAAATGCCAGTGAACATCTGAACACATTTATATGCCTTTATATGTGCCCAGGTGAGATTCCTCCCATGTTTCCCCCATCATTGACACCCTGCCAAGGTGAAACTCCCCTGCCACAGTTGTAACCCTTCTGTGATCCAAAACTCATCTTTATAACTTTGTTACAGTTTACACAAATTCTCTGAGCTTGAGTTTATTTATCTATAAAATGACACTAATGATACTGTCTACTTTAAAGACTTGTTAGGGTAGGGAAGCAGATGTGGCTCAAGTGGTTGGGCTCCCATCTACCATACGGGAGGCCCCAGGTTCAATTCCTGGGGCCTCCAGGTGAAGGCAAGCTGGCCTGCGTGGCATGGAGAGCTGACGGCCTGCGTGGCAAAAAGAGCTGATGGCCCGCGTGGTGTGAAGAGCTAGTGCAGCAAGATGATGCAACAAAGAGAAATGAGCAGACACAGAAACACGTACAGCAAATGGCCCCAATGAGCACAAGCAGCAAGGGGGGGGGGGATAAATAAACAAATAAAATAATTATTTTAAAAAAACATTAAAAAAAAAAAAAGGCTTGTTAGGGTTAAGTGCCTAACGTAAGACCTGGAACACAGTAAGTCCTCAATGAATAATTATAATTATTGCTGCTGCTGCTGTTGCTGCTGCTGTTATTTTATTAGCTAATACCACACAGTCCAATAGCATGAAAACTGAACCAGGAAATGGGCCTAGGCTCTAATTCCAAATGAATCATCCCAGCCTTTAAAGGCCCATCTTTTAAATGGGAGTCATGTCTGGAACAACCCATCTCCCAGACTTGTACAGTAAATGAATAGAATAACGATCATCACAGTCCTATTTCTACTTCTAACACTAGCATATGACATCTGGTTAGTTGAGACCTTTTCTGATGACTATCATTTATCCAGTGGAAGCATATACTTATCATTCTGCCAGAGATTATTAAACCAGTTGAATGAGTCTATCTTAAGTCAATCTTGGATAAAAAAGAAATCCCTTGAAGTTGCATTTTCTTTAATTGCCTATTGATAATAAAATAAAGTATAATGGCCATTTTTAAATGCCTACTATGTACTGTGCATAATCTAGTAGTAAAAGTTAGATATAGGGAATTAGGACCCTTAAATTGTACCTCTTGTAATAATTTGCAGTGGCATTGACCTTATAATGTATGTTTCCGTCGAGTCTTCTATTAAAAGACTATTATGATACTTATCTACTATGCAAAGGAACTATAAATTGGTTTGAATGTTAAGCATCACTCAGGAAAAACACTATCTAAGCAAAAGATTCCCCATTGTGTCATTCCTGAATTTGGTGCCATGCTTAATAGATGAAAAGTACAAACCACTGAATTATGTATTTGCCAGTACAATTCTGCCCCAGAGAAAGGTTTTGTTGGAAGCCATCCCAATGAAAGGAAGCGGAAAAAGGGCCCAGTTTTGAAGAGGAGAGGATGTGATATGCAACAAAAAGTAGACTCAGAGAAACACACTCTGAGGCTATGTCCACTGACAAAACCTCTGCCAGTGGTTATGAGCCAATATTTTAACCAAACTGATTGACTGACAACAATATTAAGAGAGAGTCTCACAGGAAATGCACACAGACAAACCACTTCATGAAAAGATGATGTGTCCAAAATATAAGCAATCCATGTAAGCTATAGGGTGCAAGAGAGGGTTCAGCTCTTTCACAAGTCTGCTGTCTGAATGGAAGTCCTAAAACAATGAACAACATTGATACATCACTCTACAGCTTATAAACCTGTTCACCTGCAGGATCACAATTAACCCAATGGCTCATGAGTTTTTATATGAGTCTACATTCTGGGCCAGGGGAGGTGACAACCCCTTTTCTACCTGTGCTTCCATTTCACTCTAGTTTTAGTCCTTAAAACAAACTCCTGTTATGAGCTGCCACCTTTCTCACCAGCCTGGACAATTTACCTCTGGACTCTGACTGAGGTCAGGCTCTTTGCTCTTATTAGCAGACAGGGTCATAGTCTTTGAACACAGCCTATCCTACGGGCTGTGTCCTTGGCTCTTTCAATTTATCCATATATCCCATTTCTCCAGCTCCTTTTTTCATATGCCACAAGACTATATAATTCTGTTCCCTGAAATCTTCAGATCACCTAGGTTTAATTGAACTTTTCATAGCCTCAGAATCTGAGAGTTGGATAAGACCACAGAGGTCCTTTGGTCAAACCTGCACATAGTAGATATAGCACTTCTGATTGCTGGTCACTCAGCCTCAGGGCAAACGGCCCCAGTGAAAAGAATTTCGTTGTTTTGATGGAAAGTGTGACATTCCATCAGATTGCATTCTCCTAACAGATCACAGTGATACCTCCCATTTCACACGTCTTCTTCTTTATGTGACTTTGAGGCTTCTGCCAGGCAGAGTAGAGTCTAGGGTTCCTCCACCTGAACCTGGACAGATCTTGGGACTGCTTTAACTGATAGTTTACAGCAGGAGTGAGGTTATGTGACTTCTGGGGCCAGCTCATAAATAGACTTCAACTTCCAGCTGGCTCACTCTTTTTCAGACTTTTGTTCTGAAGCCAACCATCATGCTGCAAGGAAATCCAAATTAGCCCAGGTGGAGAGAACACATGGAAAGACCCCAGGGAAAGGACCAGAGACCCCAGCCAACATCCAACATTAACCACCAGTTGTGTGAGTGAGGAAGCCTCCAGATGATTCCAACTCCCAGGATTTAAGCTGCCCCAGCTGATGCCAAGTGGCACAGAGATGAGCTATTTGCATCAAGCTTTGTTCAAATTGCAGATTTGTGGACAAAATAAATGATGTTGTTGTTTTGAGCCACTAATTTTGAGGGTAATGTACTATGCAATCAAGCACCAGAACAGAAGTAAAGAACTGTCTGGGGGTCAGAATCCTACATTAGGAGTGGAGCCCTGGATTTGCTTAGAGCCCTGTATTGGGATGGAGTCTTGCATTTGAGGGTAGAACCCTCTATTATATAGAGTTCTGTATTAGGGTAGAGCCCTGTGTGGCAGCACAGCCTTGTATTGGGATCTGTAATGAGGTTTGATTTCTGCTTTAGGGGTAAAGCTCTGTAATGAGGGTACAGCCATTTATGAGAATAGAGCCTCACATCAGGAGGAAAAAGTGCAGTTTCAGTCTTCCCTGAACTCCTAGCTGGGAGACCTTGGACGAGGCACCTAATGTCTTAGGATTTTATGTGCCTCATTTGCAAAACTGAGATGATACACTATTCACCCAAAAAGAGACTTTACCAGATAATCTCTTAAGATTAGATTGGATACTGCTCTAGACTTTATGATTCTAAATTGCCATTTATTCATCCAAATGCACATTGTCATTGTGACCCAAGTTGGAGTTTATTTCCAAACAGAAAGCCTCTACTGAGTAGTATCAAAAAACCTCATCTCTTGCATCTTTGTGTTTTCTAAGCTACTCTCTCACCAATCCTCACCCCATATCCTATTCATATATCTTTACCTGAGGCTATTTTTATAGGGTAAGAGCAAATGCAATTCTTGCAGCGCCTCCAAAGAAAATAGCATGTGTGCGTGTTTATTTTCCTATCAAAACAAAATATTGACAAAGTGCAAGGTTTACTCTTCTCTCTCGCAATTAGACCCTGTGCTGAAAAAAAGTGTCTTAATTTTCCAGGGTTCTTGCAGATAATATCTTTGCCAGAGTAGACCTACATACCCAATGCAAAGCAATATTCTTAACTAATTTTCCATCTGGAGTCTTAAAGTGTGATGTTATTTAGCCAAAAATCCCTGATATAATAGAAAGACAGGAGCTTTGCTGAGTGGTTTGTTAAAATGAAAGAGAAGGTCACCTGCATGAATAGAACCCAGATACCTAAATCATGAAGTAAAAGTACCAAACATTGTAGAATTACTGGGCTCAACTGAAAGTGTTTCCACTGCTGTTCCAGAATAAGGGATTTAGATAAGGACATGCCTTATCACATACTACATTTACTCTCCAAATCAAAAGAAATCTCATTTCTCTAGGCTATGTGGCTTCAGATGCACAAGGCAAAAGTGGCCCCATCCAGATGAAAAGGGGTTCTTGGGGCTCCCCCTACTTCCCGACCTGAACTTCTTCGTGTTGTCCCATTTTTTGCACACCCTCAACCTTCACCCAGAGGACAGATCTTTAGATGTTTTTGTGTTATTTTTTTTTCTAAATTGATCATTTTGATGTCAGGTCATTTTGGAACCAGTGATTAGTGAATATGATAAATTACCAGTAGCAGGTTTGCTTTTGTGGGTTTGAAGTTTTGATGCATTATTTATTTCCACCCAGGAAAATTATAACTCTGAACAACATCAAGTTCTATAGCTCCAGGTAGAAAGCTAGTTTGTTAAAGAATATTGCTTTGTGTTTGGAAATGTGGGTCCTTTATAATGACAAGATCTAAATTTGCAATATTATTGGCACTTGTTATCTTATAAAATATTTTCAAATGTTACTATTTTAAAAAAATATTTTCAAATATTTTCTCTTCAACTTGTCTCATTGAGCACAGAGATATTTCTTAGAGTATAAATCAGGTTGATTTTTTACCATACTTTGTCCCATAAAAGTTTCAAGGCATAAGCACAACAGATTGTATCCTTTTTCTGAGGCATGTGTATGATAGAGTTTGATTTCTTAGAGTTTGCTCCAGATTTGACAGGTCTGCCATCTCTTTGTCATCTGCTTGTCCTCCCTTTAGGAGGGACTTTTGGACAATGGGGTTAACAAACTTCACATAAAGCACATGTCTAGACATTTATATTCCTAGGCTGTTCACATACATTTTTTTGTGTTTGTGATTATGGGTGTCCCGCCCGGAGATGTGAGGGGTTGAGGTAGACTTGTTTACATGAACTCCTATCTGGGAATACACATGGATTCCCATTAGAAGCAGCAGGAAGATTTTCAGGGGAGAGAATTTCAGGAGAGTGTATGGAATCTGAGCCAGGAGGTCATGACCTTGCCTATTGATCCAGCCTCTCTAATTTCCCCAGCTTGCTGAGGCTTGTTCTTCCAGCCTGCTGGTGTACATTAGAGCAGAAATCCATAACATGGCCATGTTCATCCAAGCACAGGAAGAAACTAAATTAAATGTTAAAAAACAATCTGAGGCTAGAGTTGGAGACAATTCATCATGATCCTAGACGCCAGGCAGGTGGGATGACCAAGGATTCCTTAGCCAATAGAGCCCCAAACAGAATACGGAAGGGCCTTGGTGCCTCATTTGTCAGGTACGGAGCAGAGAGTCTGAAAACACACGAAGGTCAGCTCTTCAGGCCACATATTTTTTCCCCTCAAAAATGAGATATTACATGTTTGAAAAGTATAACTGAAGTAAACCGTCAGGAAGAATTGGGAGAAATGAATGGAATTCCTTATAAAAAGCATGTTTGGGGTATTTAGGAAATTCTCAAAGCCAGTGATGCTTCTGCACTGGTCTCGGTGCTGTCAGCTCACTGGGTCCCGGGGCCGGCTGATAACATTTGTATTGTAAAAGGGAGAACACCTCACTGGAGTCACGACATTTCTTCTGGCAGAGGGAGATTTAGAACAATAGCACCTCTGGCACCTCAAAGTGAAGTCAGCGTCATGAGGCAAAGGATGCCAGACGTTTAGATGTTTTAGACCATTGTTCACTTTTCCCCTGGATATTTCACCTCAAGCAGCCACAGTGGAAGACAGCACTTTTTAAGGCCCGTAGGACAGTGCCGAAACTGCCCTTTTCCGCTTCTTCAGTTGATCTCATTTACACTGGACATGGACCCATGCCATTTACTTGCCATTTACTTATTGATTCATCTAAAATGTTTAACCTGAAGGAGGCATCACAAATAGCAGGTTGTTCTGTTGGGAGCTGCCTCAAATGTTGGGATGCATTTCTCAAAAGGCATTATCCAGGTAAAACCCCATTTTAATGAACAGGACTGCCACAGAGCATGGCCCTGTTTAGGGAGACCCATGCCCGTTTGGGTGGTGGCCTGCAGCAAGGGCAAGTTAAACGTTTACAGAAAGCTCTGAAGCAATACAGCAACACCCCCTTAGAACAGAGCCAGGCAGCCCTTCATACGCAGCACCCAACTCACCTAAAAAGGGAGGGGAGGAGGGGGAGTTGGTGCTGAGGTTAACTTCAGGCTGAAGTTCTATTTATTTTATTTTTATTTTTATTTTTTTAGGAAAGCAGGGCAGGGACAAAAATGGGAAATGGAGCTCAAGGTGAATCAGTTAGCAAATCCAGGCTGGACAAGAATGTAAGATCCAAAAGGGGCAAAAATCAGAGGCTTCGGGACTGCCTTGGCCCCAGACACACCGTGGTGTGTGGCAGAGTGCATGGCTTCCTGCAGTGTGGCAGTTGAGGGCACGCCTTCTGCGTTCAAAGGGCCGGGCTGCAATTATGCTCTGCCTCTATGGCTTAGCACCTGCTTGAAGTTTGGGTGAGTGAAGTTGCCTGTGTGTACTATGGTTTCCTCATTTGTAAATTGGGGGTAATAATAGTATTCTAATAGTGTTGTGAGAATTAGATGAGGCGATGTATCATGAACCTCTAACACTCCGGGCTTGGGGTAAATTCTCAACAGATAGCATTGTTATTCTGTGCTGC
Organism: Tolypeutes matacus; assembly: GCA_026826555.1. Classification (NCBI taxonomy): domain Eukaryota; kingdom Metazoa; phylum Chordata; class Mammalia; order Cingulata; family Chlamyphoridae; genus Tolypeutes; species Tolypeutes matacus. The sequence continues at coordinate 5,035,726 of JAKSZT010054395.1, forward strand.
CTTTATTTATTTATTTTTTTTCCCCTCTAAGGACCTCTAGCCATGCTTAGCTTTTATTTATGCATTCATTTTAAGTTAACACATCCATACAGAAAAGTGTTTAAATTACAGGTATACAGTGTGGTGAAATTTCATAAAGCAGACACTACCACATAGCCACCACCAGGAGAAAAAAACAAAATTTTCTGGAATCCCTCCCAGCCACATCTCCTCCCCCGATCAAATGTAACCACTGACTGGCCAAGTTTTTTTTTTATTATCTATTAATTTTACCTGTTTTCGAACCTTATATAAATAGAATCACAGCATATCCATTTTTTTTCTATCTGGTTCCTTCTTTTCAACACTATGATTGTGAGACCCATCACTTATTATTGTGTAGCAGTAATTTGCTCACTTTCATTGCTGAGGATTTATTATATTTATTATAGCCTCACAAAATGCAGTGTCTTCCAAACAGTTGCAAGGAAAGTAAGAAGTGATTCAGTAGTTAAAATAGTCATAATACCAAAGTTGGTTATTATTTACTTTAAAATTTTAATTAAATAAGAGTTCATTCAAAGTTTTGCCTGAAGGATTTTCACTCAGTCATTTGCACAGTGAAAGATTTTATTGAATGGGAGAGAAGTGGGAGTTCCAGCTGGTACATCACTTTCTCCACAGCCAACAATGCACGACTATCACTGATTAACCATCATTATTAAAACAGTTGGCAAATTGTTAGTTTACTTTGGGCTTTGTTAAATCTGGGTACACCAAGGTGAATCTTTTATGAATGCCATCCATGAAGGGCTTGACATTAGAAGGAAGGGATGAGAACTACTGACCAAGCTTCAAATCTTCATTTTCCAGATGGGAAAACTGAGTTCCAGAGAAAGTAAATTATCCTCCCTAGGATTGTGTAGTCAGTAAGTAGCAAAGTTAGGGCTGACTGGAAAGAAGGTAAAAGAGTAGAGGAATTGAGATGTTGATGTAACCTGGAACAAAAGCAACTACTGGAACCATGGCACTGCGATCTTGAATCCAACCTCTTTGCATAAGGGCCACTCACCTTGCAGCTCAAGAGTTCCTTAAACAGAGTAAAGTGCCCCAGAGCCTGCTGTTACTCACAACTACAAAGCACACTGGGGTGCTTATTGTAGTTAAATTAAAAGTTAAAAAATCCTATACTCTGAATATGGTAAATATCAGCTGCCACTTAAATATAATTTGCATTTTCAAGAGAAAATGTGGTGTCTGGTCCAATAAAACAGCTTTTTTTCCCCCAAGATAGAAATTTTATCTGATAGTAGCACCAGCATTTGTTATCTCCGTGGTAAAAAGAGACATTCAGCATTTCCTCAAGAAGATGAATTTCTGAGGTCATATTTAACTCAGTAGGTTCATTAAGAAGTGGAAGGTAATGTGATGTAATTTTAGTCACAAAGTTCTATCAGATCATGTATATGGCATTATAGATGTGGTTCTGTTTTATCAAGTCTTCTAAAATATAACAGGGCAGACTTATGAAAGAAAGTTTCTTAGTCTCAAGCGAAAGGCGACACATACTTGAGCAGCCATCCATTATATAAAGTCCTGCACCTCTGCCAGTTAAGCAGAAATCAAAACCCTCACAAAGAAAAGAATTTTCCCAATTGAGAGTCAGGAGGAATGGATAGAACCTACAAGGAACGGGAAAGATTGTGCTCAAAACCTGGATTTAGCAGTGACATGTCCTTTGAGGCTAAAAACAAATGCATATTAGTTTGGCTCTTTTGCTTCTGTTTCTCCACCCTGTACAATCTGATTAAACTCCTCTGTCACTGAAAAGTCCAAGTTGGAAACACGTATTTTTATCTGAAGATGTTTGTACTACTGATGTAATGTATCGCTCTCTGATTTCCAAGTGGAAAAATACTTTATATATTTGCATTGCAATGCCTTTGCTTCTATGTTTCATGTTTTCATTTTCATGCTTTCTGTACATATTCCGCAATCTTATTCTATAAACATTTTCTTTCTTTATACGAAATGCCTTTTTTGGGATACTCTCGCCTATATTCTTCTGTAAATTTAATGTTTTGATGTAATTTCAGGGTTTGAAACCTTTTAGAAATATATATTCCAAATATAATATGAGGTTTTAATGTAAAACATTTTTTCATCTCTGAATGGGTAGTGGACCAGAGTTGATCCTTTCTATTCAAATGAGAAACAAATGAAAACAAACCAGATATATACAATGTATACATGTATGTGTGAGTGTATATATGTGTATAAATAGGGGGATGAAATTAGATGATGATGATAACGAGAGAGAGAGAGATGATAGATTAAAAATCTTCTCTTGGTACAAGATAGAAAAACAAAACAGAAATAAAAAGATATAATTTCTGAAAATATACTTTTTTTGTTTGTTTGTTTCTTTATCTCTGGCCACGAGGTGCCATGATAGTGGGCAATCAGTTTGCATTAACTCAGCTTATATGTAGCCAATTCAATGCAGTTGTTAAAGTTACGGAATAGCTAAGATGCCATTCCCAACTTACCTGGATTTGAGAGAACAAGCGGGTCTCTGAGGAATGGAGTGACTACCAATAAATTTATAGCAATTAGAAGGATAGGCAATAGGGATAAAAGTAGAGCTAGCCCCTTTGGTATGGTTACTAATCAAAGGAGAAACTTCACATGTGCTCAGTGAAAAATGAATTATTGGTCCTGAAGTGGCTGGCACCCTCTTGCCCGGCCCCTTCCCTTCACACACGTATGATTCCCTGATTGTAATTGCAATCAGGAAGACTCATCTTCTAGAACTAAGGAAAGGAATAGGCCCCTGGGACCCACCTGGGCCATATCTATACAGCATGATTATGACTCTATTGATGATGACCAAAGAAGTGTTTTTGGTCATCATGAGGGCTGACTGCCATTAACGGCAAAGCAATCAATGAGATTGATGTTATTTCAAGCACCTTAATGACTGAATTGGATCAACCATGCATGAGTCCATAGACAGCTCATTGACTGGCTATTATTGTGGCTGGTAAAACCAAGTCAACTGGAAAAGAGCCCTTTCAGTCTGGCCTTGTAGACAATCTTTAAGTCTTCACTGTGGAACCATCCAAAATGATTAGCCTGAAAGAATTAAGCCCTTTGAAGCAGCAATTGGCATGAGCCTAGAAGAATTATGGCCACAAGGAGCCCTAGCACTGAGAGTCAAGCCAAAAAGAGATCCAGGTTTTGCATATAGACACTTGAGAGCATTCACTGATTGGTTTACCAAGGCTGAACTAATTAAATCTGTGGGCATTTACCCTTCTGGCAGCATGGTAGTCAAGAGAGAATATGGCAGACTTCATTGAATGACTTCATTGAATGACTTCAATGAAGTCATTATTAGTTCAAACTAGTTGAAGAAGTCTCTCTAAATCCCCAGGCCCATGCTTTGTTTACTACAGAAGCCCCTGATAGAATGAGAGATAGGAGTAGACCTAAAGGAATAGGTAGGGTACACTTTAGCCACCATTCCCAGAATGCTACCAGACTGCCAGGAGTAGGAAGGATTTGGATATGACAAGGCCATTGCATACTAGCCCTTGATATTGGGTTTGGATTTCTCTGTGCAAACTGTCATGAGTATCATAGTTATCCAGGGAGGTAAGCTGCCCTTTTAGTGGCAATACACCCTTTTATCTATCACGGTGTTCGTGGGTTTTGTCAGGGACTAAAAGGCTCAAATGGAAAAGATCAGGAATATAAGCAGATCCAAAGAAGTTCCTAAAACCAATGGCAATCATAAGTCCTGGAATGTTCTGGTTTACATGGAACAGTTTTGACTTAGACCTGTTGTTGCAGTATGAGCCTCATTATTTCTAGAAGGTGCACTTGGAAATAAAAGCAATAGCCACCATTGCCAGGTGTTCCTGTCCTCCCAAAACAGTAAATCAAAGCAAAAATGACCCCATTAAGATGGAGGAAAAAGATGGGAAGGGAATGGGACTCAGAAGTAGGCTAAATAAGCTTATGTGTGCTTGACTCTTGGCCAGTGTGATTTAAGATGCCTCAGGCATCTTAAACATCTGAAAACATCTGTAATTATTGTAATATGGCTGGCACTTTTTCCTGTGTACACCACTTTCACACAGTCCTCTCACAAGTTTTATTTTATAGATAAAGAAATTAAAACTCATAGCGGTTAAGTGACTTGCTTAAGTCTCCCACAGCAAATACAAAACTTGATTCTATGATTTCCACCATATCTCACTAAGACAGTTGGTAGACTCTTTACCTCTTCCTTCTAGGCCTTTCTTAGGTCCTGGAAAGATAGCCAAAAGCTGGCCCATTTCTTTAAAGTCAAGAGTTCCCTTAGCTGTGCCCTTTCAGTTTTCAGACTGAGTTCTTTCTGAATTTAAAGAGCCTCTTTCCATCCAACTGGCTTTTAAGATATATATCTTTGCCCCATGTCCCCATTCCGAGATTCCCTGCATCCTCAGCCATGCCAAGCAAGAGAAAAAGCAAATTAAGTTCCTAATCTAGAAATGCAAACAGATCCCCCAGCCCCATGCATACACATACAAACATGCATATATAGACATATATACCTGCCAGGGTTGCTGATAAAATACAGAACATCCCAGCAAAATTTGAATTCAGATAAACAACTAATTTTTTTAGTATAAGTATATTCCAAATATTGCATGGAATATACTTATCCTAAAAATGTTTTTTGTTGTTTATCTGAAATTTAAATTTAACTGGGGATCCTGTGGGTTGTTTTTTTGTTTTTGTTTTTTTTCCTGAATCTGGCAACTCTTTTTTTTTTTTTTTTTTTTTTAAAGATTTGATTTATTTATTCATTTATCCCCCCCTTGCTGCTTGTGCTCGCTGGGTCAGCTAACCACGCCGTGCAGGCGGGCTTGCCTTCACCAGGAGGCCCCGGGAACCGAACCCAGGGCCTCCCATATGGTAAACGGGAGCCCTACTGATTGAGCCACAGCCGCTTCCCTGAATCTGGCAACTCTAATACCTGTCCTTTCATCTCACATCACACATGTCCCCAAATACAGATAAGCAGACACACACAAGTACACACACACACAGAGTTAAACAAACACTTAAATGTAAGGGATACACATTTGTTCCACGTATCTCAGGAGGAAATATAAACAATTTCAAAAAAGCTCTATATGTTCTAAATGAAATTGAATATGGCTCTGAACTTCAATTATCCTGTTGTGTTGTAATCTCAGTCATGTTTTGAGAGTCCCCTTCACCTCCCTAGGATTATATGAGAATCTGGGAAGGGGAAGCCATGTTCTGGGAATATGAGAGAAGCACCCCTGGTATTGGGCCATGTCACGAAGTCAAGGGGAGAGGCTCTACTCACGCAGGACCAAGAGTGGGCAAGGGGCTCTTTCATGGCAGCTCCCACCCCGAGCCTGGTGTCCAGGCAGCCAGCCAGGCACCATTCCCATCCCAGCCTCCTCTGGGCTTCATGGTGGGAGAAAGGCACAGAAATTCCCCTCTCTTACAGAAACATGTCATCCCCTGTCATCTTCCAATTCTTAGAGAGATTATCGCTTCTCCTGAGAAATCCAGTTATATTTCCTCTATAAGCCAAGACTCTCCATAACAAACCTATCTTTATTCTCCCTGACCAAGAGAAGCCCCTAAACTTCTGGTTGTTCTGATAGAAAGGGGGAGCATGGGTGACTACAGAGAATTATGATTGTGTCATTTATGAAATGAAAAGTACTTTATGTATATATGCCAGGTAGTTTGTAAACGCCCTGCATATTAATTCCCAATAATCCTTTGATTATCCATATTTGACAGATAAGAAACCAGAGGCAGAGAGAAAATAAGTTCATTTACCCCAAGCCAGTTAGCTAGTAAGTTGCTATGTGCAAAGTAGTATGTATGGCAGAGGCAGGGATCTCAGTAAGCCTAGGGGATCGGGGAACACCTTGGGGGGACATCTAGGAAGAAGAGGGGCTTGAACTGAGAGTTTTGAAGAATGAGCAGAGGAGAGGAAAGGAATCCCACACTGAGGAAATTGTAGGAGTGCTGCACAGAGGCGTGAACCTGCATGTTGTTTGGGGAACTGCAGGTCGTCTGTTGTGATAGGAGGTGTGGCAAAAGATGGGGCTAAAGGGAGATCTAGACGTTTGAACTTTATCCTGGAACCTAAGGGTAGTCATTGAATCAGAGAAGTGACATGATCAGATTTGTGATTTGGAAAGGTGATTCTGTGAGCTGTCCAGAGGACAGATCTGACAGAGGCGAGACCATTTGGGACTGTTGCAAACATCCAGGCAAGACGTTCTAATTTGTGATCTTGAGCAGAGGTAATAGAAGTAAAAAGTAGTGCACAGAGATATTGAGGAAGTAGACTCTACCAGACTTGGTAACTGATTGGACTGAAAGTGTGATGGAGAGGAAAGGGTCTATGCTATTAGTTATAAAATTGCTGAGTGTGCCTCTGTTGATTCAAAGAAATATGTTGGAAAACACAACCGAGTTGTCATCACCTTCTTTGAAATTTGACTTAAAAAAAACTGACTTTAGTGAAATTACGAGTGAGATTTGATATTATCTATCCTGTATGTCATTGATTCATTCATTTTTTAATTTACTTATCCTTTCATCAGAGAGTTATTGAGCATTCACTGAGAACAAAGCTCAATGCTGGACACGAGGATATATTGTGAATGACACCACTTTGGCCTCTGCCCTTTCAGAGAACATAAATGTAAGAGCATTTTATGTGAGAGATATATACACATATATAACATGTACGTGCAATTTTCTGGATGATTACATAGGGTATATCTTAACAAATAAAATTTTGCTTTATGTCCTATAGCACAAGTTCAACAAATATGTATTCAGCACCTATGGATACATCAGGATCTGTGCCAGGTGTGAAACAAATGAATAGACAAGAAAACTCTCAAAGTAAAGTGCTCTAAGAAGGTAACAAAACCAGGTGATGCAACAGCACATGGCAGGAGAGGCACAGTGGATATTCTAGTTTGGATGATCATCAGGGACCTCTCTGAGGAGGTGACAAGCTGAGGCCTGAACAACAAGAAGGAGTCAGTCAGGCAAGCACCTGGAGGCAGAGGGCACAGTGAGTGCCAAGGCCCTGAGATGTACATGGCATAGTGTTGGTGGGATACTAAGGGTCAGTGTAACCAGACATGGCCAGAGCAAGAGCAGAAGTCAGGCAGGAAGCCAGAGACCAGTCCATGTAGGGCGTCTTAGGTGATGGTTCAGAGGGCATTTTAGGAAACAAAAGTTAATGTATGTCCACTCAGCAAAGCTTTCTCAGATGGTTCTTATTTGAGTTCCTTCTCTCTCTTCCTATCTCTCTCTCTCCTATACTCCCTACCATTTTTCATCCCTTGTATTTCTCACCCAAATGGAAATTATATTTAGGTTATTCCTTTACTTCTTTTTCCCCCGGAGAGTAGAAAGTATATCCTACAATCTATAATTTATCAATTCATAGTAACTTATATTTCTCTTAGTGTATAATGCATTATATCTTATCACCATTTTTAGCTTAATAAAAGGAGTTTCCTTTTAAAAAGAAACTCTAACTTAAGAAATGAAAATCTTTTTGTTGAAAATATCTTCCAAATGCTAATTATCACTGCAAAAGACAAATTTCATTTATAATTGGTAAAAATATATTTTAAAAATTGTAATCAAAATGAATATATAAATATTTTTAAATCTCCTAGAACTTCAAGAGTCATGTCCATGGACACCCTGTAGTGTGAGGAACACTGCAGTTCATCAGGTCAGCATAGAAATGAGTTTTATCTTTTCAAAGGGGAGAACCCAAAACTCCAGTGGTTTAAGGGGATTTCCAAGTTGCATAGCTGGATAGCCTGGTATCAAGACTCTAGCCTGGGGTTTTTGACTTCAAACCAATACCTCTTTCACTATAATACCTTCTATATAGTTTGCCTAGAATAGCTCCTTGGAAAATGTGAATCTTATTGAATATTGGAAATAATAAGAATAATGCTTCCCAAACTTTTATTCAATACATCATGTTCACAGTTTTTGCTGTATCAACACAACAATATTATTATCTTTACTTAATTTTTTTTCTTTAAATCTACTTGCTTTTTTTCTTACAAAAACAAATTTATTCCAAAAGGAAATGCCATATTGCAAGTTTAAAGCACTAGTAAATTTTTTTCTCTAATAATCATAATTAATATATATTTAAAAGTGTTCATTATTCAGTGCAGGGGTTCTTTACAAGGGGTCCATGAGCTTGAATTGAAATAAAAAAAAAAACGTTGTTGTGGAGACATGTTGGTGTGGGTGTGATATCTTTATTAAATAATACACAGTATGTTGTGGACTTAGTAGGGGGTCCCTGGTTTTCAACTGACTGGCAAAGGAGTCCGTGGAAGAAAAAAGGTTAAGAACCCCTGAGGTAAATTCATCTCAGGTAGCTCACCTTGAGAAACTCTAGTTTCTTGATGACAGCTTTTGCTTTGGAGTCAGATAGGCCTGGGTTTTTTATATTCCTTTCTGCAACTTACTGGCTGAATGTCCTTGAAAAGTTACTTAACTGCTGTAAACCCTAGTTTTTCTCATCTGTAAAATGGGAACACTAAAACCTATCTCATAGGACTTTTTCAAGGACAAAAGAGATGAGGTGTGGAAGGCATTTTCCAATCTGGCTGCCACAGGAAATCATTTTTAATGATTTGCTTTTATTATTTGAGTGGGGTTGAGAAATGAGGCCTAGTCAGGGCCTGTGGTGGATCAACAGTTGTATGGAGAGGTATGGAAAAAGTACCCCCAAACTGAGAATACCTGGGGTTTCCATTAGGAGGGATTTCAAAGGAGAATCAATGTACCAATGTTCCCAAAGTTTCCTCAAAATGTAAGACTTTATTAGAAAGATTTTAGTAGAAGCTACTAAATGCACACACATGCACACACACATGCGTGCGACAATGAAAAAGTTGACTAAATAAATTTGGGAAACACTGGGTTAAACAACGATAACATTTCTTCAAGACATTCTTTTTAGAATCATTAAAGATAATGTACAATGAGAACCTTTAAGATCATGTATGGCAGGCCATTACCAAACTGACTGCCACAGAAAAATTGCATCATTCCATTACCACACACAACAGGTAGCTTCATCCCAGCGGGTGCTCTAAGAAGCCATAGGGAATGCATATTAGGAATGCTCCTTGGAGTAGAAAAGAGATGCTTATCATCAGCTCCTAACCCCCACTGATCAAAGGTTTGCTCATGGGGTGTTAACACCCCCTCACTCCTGGGCTGCACAGGAAAAGTCAAATGGATGGGCTCCTGTGGTGACCTTCGAGGCAGCAGACCCAGATCAGGAGGCAAGAGATGCAGCAAGCGCCCAAGTACAAATGCTCTCAGGTCGCACCTGCACTATCTTGAACTCCTGTCAGCTCTTCAACGGGCTTTCTATAATTTTTGTCTAACTGGGACACCTTGCACAGGCATCTATCCCTTCTCCTTTCTGTAGTATCTTCTCTCATTTTTAATGCTCTCTTTGATGTTGGAACAACAAAGACCAAATGCTCTTCTATCTGTGACACTATCTAAAGGATCCTAAAAGTAGCCACAATAGGTTTTGATAAGGAAGTAGTTGCAGCTTAGATCTCACATAAACTGGTCTTAGCAATAGTTTCCTTTGGAACTGCTAAACAAATGTGCATTTTTTACTAAACAAATTTCCCACAACCCTTTGACCACTTTATGCACCCAGAGAGAGGCAATTGGGACCCAGAGAAACTACATGACAGAATCTTTTTGGCATTTCTGTCAGGTGATAAAGAGCCTGCAGCAAGGCCTGGACTAGAAGACACACCCAACTTAATCGGCAGCATAATGAGTGTCAATATTAATTTATTATATCCCTTCATTCTTACAATGCTTTTCTATTAAATGAGCATTGGTGGATGTTTTCAGTATGAAAATTCCTCAAGGGAGCAAAATTGGCCCATATGTTCTAGATTGCTAAAGAATTCATAAATCAGACACTGAGCTTGTCAGGGATCCTTTGCCACCATCCCTGCAGCCCCAACCTTGCCCACATGCAGGTTCGATCTATCTCATCACTCTATAAGTAAGATAAGAATGTGCTTTTCCTCAATCTCCATGTCTCAATGTGAGGGTGACCTATCCCCAGCTACCAATCTATCATGGCTCACCCATCCGTCCCCTCGGCCCACTGGCAGTAACCTTGACAGTGGGTGTTTCTTCTACTTCCTTATTTCCTCTGCTCACCAAATATCTCTATCCAGTGGGTACATTAGACATCAGGCTTCTTGAAGGTAGAACCTTCATCTTAGCTTTCTTTGCATCCCTCACATTCATCACGATTACTGACACTTGATAGATGTTCAATATCTGTCTGTTGAACTGAAAGGAACTCAATGCTGAGCTTCCTCTATATGCCAAGGGTAATTCATTGTACTTTATCCCTACCCCTCTTCCCAAATGGGGCTTCTCAGTGAGGGAACAGAGTGAATAGAAGATAGTATGAAAGACGGGCTGACTTGAGGCTCACCTCAAAGACTTCACAGACATTCTCCTATAGAGTAAGTCAATTTACATTACGTTTATCACAAATTCACAATTTTCAGTGTTTCTTGGCCCAGGACCTTATTCTCCTATCTTATTGCTGTTTGAAAACATTTTATCAAAAAATTGTCTGGGCTTCCATATCCAGTAATCCATCACTCAAAATAGAAAAGGAAAAGAAAAAGAAAGAAAAGATTTATCAATGAGACACAAGGCAATAACATTAGATAATTAGCAGTCTATATAAATCTTCACCAACTGTTGCTCTACAATTGTGATAAAAGTTTCTAGAATTCAAAGAAAAGTCATAAGAACATGATGACCAGCCTTCTAAGAGAACAAGCTCTTTGTTTTTAACTGCCAGAAACATGTGGTCCATATACAAATTGTGAGAAGCTCTGGGTTCAAGCATTGGTTCTGTCATTTCTGAGCTATGGGACTGTAGACAATTCAGCTTCACTGGTCCTCGGGTACCTCAGTTATAAAAGTGAGTCTAAATTGCCTTCTCTACCTTCCTCAAATGTTTACTGTACAAATGACATGACTTAATTCTTTAGTCAGAGCACTTTGTGCATACCTCTTTTAGAGAGCATACATCAATGGATCATAAGTATTTGTGCCACTGTTTGTCTCTCTGAAGAGATTCTAAGAACATCAACAAAAGGGTTGGTGTTCGGGTTTGCTCTATACTCCCAATGCCTACCACAGTGGCTGGCAAAAAATAGATGCGCAGTAAGTGTTAAATAGAAGCTGGGGAAGTAATGACAAAAATATTTCAAAGCTGAGCATATTTGCAGCTTTAATGATATCCCTCAGCTTCTTGCCATCCCTATGCTAAAAACTGGACTTAGCAGAGAAAATTTGGCAGGGCCCCTATAGTGGGTTGAATGAAGGCCCCAAAAAGATATGTCCAAGTGCCTATGAATTTAAACTTATGGCGGAAAAGGGTCTTTGCATATATAATTAAGTTAAGGCTTTCTATATGATATTATTCTGGATTTTAGGTGGGCCCTAAATCCAATGACAAATATCCTTATAAGAGACAGAAGAGATCCCCTGACACACATGACCAAAATGGTGGAGTGAGACATTTCAGGGTTCCATCTACCCACAGAAGCTTTTTTCCTTTTAATATTTAAAAACAATTTATTGAAGTATATCATTCATACATGAACATACACAAACCATAAGTGTTCAGCAAACACTGTGAACCCACAAAACAAACATGCACAACAATCACACAGGGCTCCCACACATCACCCCACAACAAACACACCATATTGCTGTGAAACATCTGCCAACAAACCATGAAAGAGCATCGTCAAATCACCACCACCAACCACAGTCCGCATCTTACTCCCCCATACACTTTTTTAAAGGATTTATTTATTTATTTACTTACTTACTTACTTACTTACTTCTATCCATCCTAACCCCCTCCCCCCCCCCCGTTTCTGCTGTCCCTGTGTCCATTTGCTGGGCAACTCTCTGCGTCAACCTCCTGCCTTCTCCTCTCATCCCTTCCTCCCGTCCTCACTGGGACCCGATCCCTGGAACCTCCAATGTGTGAGAGAGGCGTTCCACCACCTGCACCACCCCAGTTCCTGGTTTCTCAACGCACCTCGTCCTGGCTCTCCCCCATGTCACTCTCCTGCCACATCACTGTCCTGCCGCGAGGCTCACTGGGCCTGACAGCTCATCTGCACTCGGGGCCTGACAGCGCACTCACACATGGGGCCTAGTGGCCCACGCACCTTCTATATTTTTCTTTTTAAAATTTTTACCGGAGGTCCCCAGTTCCCTCCATATGGGAGATGGCCACCCAACCATTTGAGCCACATCCGTCCCCGCTATATCTCTTAAGATTGACCAAAGATACTTAGATAAAAAGATACCAGTCTTTTTATATGACAGGATGGTCATATAATAAATCAGGCTTAGTTTATCACTGGCATTCTGAAAACCAGACCTAGTTTCTAGGGAGAGAAACTAGGTCTGGGGAAACAGGCATGGTTTCTAATACAGTGAATGTTTAGCCTAACCTGATTATCACAAAATCAGGACAGTAAGAATATTCGCACCCCACAGAAGCTTTGAACAACCAGCAAGAACTGGCAGAAACATCTTTCTCAAAAGTCTAGTAAACAGTTAAAGTACTGCAGTAATAGGGCAAGTGCCAAATTTTAGAAAAAGGCTATTTGAAAGCATTGGGATCTAGGGAGCCCTCCCCCATCCCTCAATGGCTCAGCTTGGAAGCAGCCTGTCTTCTCAGTGCAGATCGCTGGTCCTAGTTCCAGATATAGTATATTAACCTTCCTGCAAATGCTGGGACCATGTATGTCTGGCCCAATCTGTCTAGTGGTAGCCTGAGGGGATCTTAGAACTTGACCTGTATGTAGAAAGACGCTCAGAGAACTCTCCTACAGAATGCTGTAGGAGAGCAGTCAAGTCATGCTGCCTGGGGGAAGGGATTGCTGGCAGTAGGACATACAGTGCAGTGCCCAGGACCATGAGAAAACTGCTTCCTGGGGAAGAGGGAGCATTTGGAAGCAAGAAAATGGAGATTCCTAGGGCCACGTGTGCATTTCCAAGATAAGACATATGCACATAAAGAATCAGGGAAGCACCCTATGCTTTGGCCTGGAGCTACACTCTAAACTCATTGTACTGTATGGCTAAGCCCTGAAGGAGAGTGCTTGCACAGGTCATTCTGCAATGACTGGAAAAGGTGTTTTCTTTTTACTTTTTTAGCTCCTGGCAGTCAAGGAAAGCTCTGTCATAATATTATCTGGATACAAGCTTAAAGAACAGATCCCCTCAGACTCTAAATTCCAGCAATGACACATTAAAATATCAAAAAGTAGAGGTTTCAACAAAAGGTAACAAAATATACAAAGAAACCAGAAGCAAAGGCCCAGGCAAAGGATAACATTAAAGCATTAGAAACCTTCAATGAGAAGGATCATACCTGGAACACGTCAGATAAATACTTTTTAAAAATGGTCCTAAATATGCCCAAAGAGCTAAAGGAAAACATGGACAAAGAATTAAGAAAATCAGGAAAAAGATAGGTGAAGCACAAAGAGAGTATCAATAGAGATGGAAATTATGAAAAGAACCAAAGAGAGCTGAAAACCACAGTAACAGAAATTTAAAATTCCCTAGAGGGGTTCAACAGCAGATTGGAGCTGGCAGAAGAAAGACTCAGTGAACTTGAAGATAAGACAATTGAAATCTTTCAGTCTGAGGAGCAGAAAGAAAAAGGAGTGAAGAAAAGCAATTAAAGCCTGAGGAACCTGTGGAACACCATCAAGCATGTCAATATATGCATTGTGGGAGTCCCAGAAGGAACAGAAAAAATATTTGAAGAAATAATGACTGGACACTCCCCAAATTTAACAAAAGACATGGATATACACATTCAAAACACTCTGCAAACTCCAAACAGGGTAAATCCTGTTTGGACTCATGCATATTATAATAAAACTATTGAATGCCAAAGATAAAGAGAGAATTCTGAAAGCTGAGAGAAAGGCAGCATGTCACACATAAGGGATTATCAGTAAGATTAAGTGCCAATTTCTCATTGGAAATCAAGGAGGCAAGAAGGTTGTGGGATGACATATTTAAAGTGCTGAAAGCAAAAAACTGCCAACCAAGAATTCCATATCAGGCAAACTTGTCTTTCAAATATGAGGGAGAGATTAAGACTCTTCCAGATAAACAAAAGCTGGGGAAGTTCGTCACCACTAGGTCGGCGCTATAAGAGATGCTAAAGAGATTTTTGCAAGTTGAAAGGAAATGACAATAGACAATAGATTGAAGCCACATTAAGAAATAAAGATCTTTAGTGAGGGTGACAACATGGATAAATATAATCACCAGTGCTATTGTATTTTTGGTTTGTAACTTCACTTTTTTACTTCCTATGGGATCTTAGAGGCAAATAAATAAAATGCAATGAGAAATCAATGGTTTGGGGTTCATAATGTAAACACATTTAATTTTTGACAAGAACTACATAAAGTTGTGGGGACAGATGGGTATAGGAACATAGTTTGTATATAATATTGAAGTTAAGTTGGTATCAAAGCATAATAGATTGTTACAGATTTAGGATGCTAAATTTAAGCCATGTGTTACAAAGAAAATACCAGAGAATATGCAAGCTCATAGAAGAGTACAGGTTGCCAGGGGTGGGTACAGGGGGAATGGGGAATTAATGCAAAATGGTTTTAGAGTTTCTATTTGAGGAGATGGGGTGGTATGATACCACTGAGTGGTTAAGATAGGAAAGTGTTTGTTGTAAATATATTCCCACAATAAAATTTTTTTAAAAAAGAAAGAACAACTAAAGAGACAATGACAACTAAAGGTAATGCATGATCCTGGATGAGATCTAATAAGGGAGGAGAGAAGGCTCAAAAGGATATTATTGGTACATATGAAAACATTGAAATATAGACTGTAAGCTTTAGATCAATGTTAAATTCCTTGAACTTGATAACTACACTTAAGGTGGATACCTAAGTGAATATCCTTATTCTCAGGAAATGTACATGGCAATATTAAGTGTTCATGGAACATAATGTATACAACCTACACTCAAGTAGTCAGAAAAAGAGTTTCTAAATAGACAGACCAACAGACAGATGGAATGATAGACTGATGGATAGATAGAATGATACAGCAAATGTGGCAAAAAGTTAAAATTGAGTATCTAGGGGGACAAGGAAATGTTGGAGCTCTCTGTATTGGGTATATATATATATATATTTTTTTTTTAAGATTTTACTTATTTATTCATTTATCCCCCCCCTTGCTGCTTGTGCTCGCTGGGTCAGCTAACCACGCTGTGCGGGCGGGCTTGCCTTCACCAGGAGGCCCCGGGAACCAAACCCGGGGCCTCCCATATGGTAAACGGGAGCCCTACTGATTGAGCCACAGCCGCTTCCCTACTCATGGTTCTGTTGTACTGATTTCCCTCTCTGTCCCTCTCTGCTCTGGGTGGTGTGCAGCCTTCACCTCTGTCCTAAACCCTAGAAGATCTTTTTCGGGGCTGTTTCCCCTCGTCCTGTAGCTATTTTTCTGGAGAAGAGATTCCCGTGTCTTACTAGTCCACCATCTTCACGGAAGTCTGATGTTTTTTTTATTAATGTTCATGTTAATTTTGATCTCTTGATTAAGGTGCTGTAGGCCACTTCCCTGGGTTTATATTATATTGGTAACTGTCCTGTAAGTTTCAAAGTTTTCAAAATTAAAAGTCTTAAATTAAAAAGAGAGAGAGACAGAAGTGGAGAAGACACAGGGAGAAAAGAAGAAGGGATGTAAAGATGTAGGCAAAGATTGGAGTTAGGCAGCCACAAGCCAAGATATGCCTGGAGCCACTAGAAGCTGGAAGAGGCAAGGAAGAATTCTCCCCTACAGTCTTGGGAGGGAGGTTGGACCTGCCAACACTGTGGTTTTGGATTCCTGGCCTCCAGTACGGGGAGTTGTTTTAAACCACTTGGTTTGTGGTAGTTTGTCATGGCAGCCTTACGAAACTGATAAAGCCCCAAACCTTCAAGGTCTGCTCCTGCCTGATCTGATTCTCACAGCAGCTTCAGGGAGCCGGGGCCTCCAGGGGCCATGCAGACTTGTCATCCAGCAGTGCTGGTTGGTGAGGTATGGAGGGACCTGTCAGAGAGGCCTCTGAAGGGGGTGCCCCTGAAAGGGCCATTCAAATGCAGTCCACAACCAGTGGCCCTTAGAAGCCCAGTCTCCCTGATGTGAATACAACCAAAGTTCATTTGTTGGCAAGAGTTAGAAGGTGACGGGGAATTCAGAGTAATGTGATTTGTCATCCAGGGAAGCAACTAGATGAGAAGTCATCAATTATTAGCTTGCTCAACAGAGGGAAATGAAAAATAATTGTTGGAAATAACACAAAAGCCTCCCAAAACAGAGAGGTTCCCATTTCTGGGACACCAGCCTCTGAGAGAGATAAAGCTTCTGGTAAGTAATTGCTTTTCTGAATATTATAAGAAATGCCTGTGCCTTTACAATTTAAATGTGGCAAAGGAAAATTGGTACATGGATTTTGTGTGACTGTTCTGTTGTTTTATGTTCAACATTATCTAAAGAGCTCATGAGTGGTTAGTTGATTCTCTCTAAGCTTCAGTTTCCTCATCTGTAAAATGAAGGCAACCATAGTACTTACTCTTAGGTTTTTGGTAGAAGTAAATGAAATAATTTTTATAAACAGCACAGGGTCAAGAACATAGCATTCAATATGTGGAACCATTATTACTACTGTTGTCATTACCTAGGTCAGAAGACAGTGAGGCAAAATTTGAGCAGAGTGGTTAAAGCTCAGGCTATGGCATCAGGCAGTCATGGGTTTGAATGCTGACTCCATCATGTATGAATGGTATGATATTAAATAAATCACCAAGCCTCAGTTTTCTCATTGGTAAATTGGGGATATCAGTAGAGTTATCCATCCCAATCACAGAGTTGTTCAGAAATAAAGTGATAGATGTAGAATATTTGACATAATGCTGGCATGTGGTCACTTATGGTCCATCTTGTTTGCCATTAAGAATTAAATTTCACTCACTCATTCATTCCACAAATATTTTAAAGGGTGTTTATGTCAAACAAACACTCGAGGTTTAGCAGTGAACAAGACAGTTGTGGTCCCTGCTCTCCTGGAGCTCACCTTCCAGTGGGGGAGACAGGTATTAGCCAACCATGTGACAGTTGGAGATAATTGCATTTGTAAGAATCCCTTTAGACACTCTATGTTGTTTTTTCTTTCTTTCTTTCTTTCTTTCTTTCTTTCTTTCTTTCTTTCTTTCTTTCTTTCTTTCTTTCTTTCTTTCTTTTCGTTTTGTTTTGTTTTTTCAAGAAAAATGCATTGACTTGCCTGCTGGGAGTAGACTATAGGAACTGAATGTTAGTGGAATCATTTGTGAACTCTTCTGGCCCTCAAACTGAAGAAATAATAAATTACTCTACACTGGAGGGGGCAGGAAGAAAGAGAGTGAAGCCCTTAGCGTGGTGAGAAATCAAGGAAAGGCTCTGAGATGGTGATACTGAAACCATGATAAGGATGAGATGGACTAGTCCCATGGAAACCTGCCAGGCAATAAGACTTACATGTGCAAAGGCTCTGGGGCCTGCAGGCATGTGTTATGTTAGAGGAAATGTACAGAAACCACAAATTCACAGAGTGGGTGAAGTGATGAGCAAAGGGGAGTATGATATGGGAGGAGACTGGAGAGATAAGTAGGGGCCGCTCATGCAGTCTCAGAGACCAAGGAAAGACCTGTACATAAACATCCTCTTAAGGGCAGCACTTCTCAGAGATCTGTAGAGGCCTGAGCTTCTGGGACATTTAACCATGCTGAAAGTCAGAATAAGGTTACAAGAAACAGGGTAAACTGTAAATATTTATATTTAACAAATTAACATTTGCCACCAAAAAATACAATGATATATAATTATGACATCCACAGAGAATTTATTTTAAAAATTCACAGTGCACTGTAGATTGTGAGGTCTGGGATTAAGACTCGCTTATAAAGATGTGATTATTATTATATCTCTAAAACCTCATTTTAAGATAAGGTCAGAAACACCCATTTGCAGGTCTGGTTACTGTGAGGCCTTCTGCACGCGTCTTTCCACCCCTACCCCTGGGCCTTGCTTAAGAGATCTGAGACCTAAGCATTTGCAGAAAGAGATGTAGTTATCTGCATAGAGTGCGCCTCTGCAGTACTCATGCACAGTCCCAAGCACAGTGCGTAGCCACAGTAGATGCTCGTCAAAGGTTTGATGAGTGAGTAACTATTCACAAATGACTGGGTATTGCCATACTTGCCTCTTGTACAAAAGCACCATCCCATAGGAATTGACTGACATCCCTAAAGCTAAAAAGACAGAAAACAAAACGAAACTCAGAAACTGTAAACAGATTAGATGCCCCAGACATGCCTTTGAATTAAGTCAGCTTTTCCAACACTGTTTCCTAACCCTTTGCTGCTGTAGTTTGAAATGGAGAATGTGGTGGACTTTAAGCACCAATAAATAACCACATAATTCCATTTGGTTTCTGTTCTCCTGGGGCCCTGCTAGCTTAGAACCGCAAGCCCAGGCTTCTCACCTTACAGGCAGAAGGTAGCTTTGTAAGGACACGCTGTTACTCAGAGCTGTGTTCTCATTTTCACTGTCTGGGAGAGGAAATGAAAAGTTCCATCTTGGATAATTTATAAGAATATCTCATCTCTACTCTGAGACTCATTTATAGAAGTTGTATTTTATTAACTTGCTGTATGACCTTGAGCAAGTCAGCTAACCTCCCTGGAACTCTTGATAAAGTCCAAATTATATAGAATTTACATCAGGAGACTGTTGTGTGAGGCTTCTATGAGAAAAGCATTCAGTAAAAGAATGATAAATTGCAGGGGCAGATCCAGATTTTCTGAGAACTGAAACTAGTACAATTTGGAGAGACTTCTTTAAGGGAAAAAAAAAATTAATTATTAGGTACAAGGTCTTAGAATGTGTCTGTGCAAGAGAGATGAATCTTAAGTTTCATGGCCATTCTACCTCTGGCAGAATGATGATCAGGTAAGAATTATTTAACAAATTATTAGCACAAACCCTTTTGGTCTTTCTAGAAAGGTATGGACTAGAAGGGAGAATTTCTGACCATGCTGCAGTTGCTCAAAGAAAGTAAAGCTTGCCTTCTCTGTGAGGGCCTCAGTGGCTCTTTTGCTGCCCAAAGATGCTGCTTTTACTCAAGCTAAACTCAGACCGCAAGTTTCCTCCTAAAAAGATCAAGCCCAGCATGAACGCCTCAGGGCAAGACTTAAATCGATTCAATTCAGAGCATGTCTCAGCAGAGCATGCTGAGAAGACCTTGTGTTCTTCTCTGTGAAGCTGACATGGGGAAGAAGGATCCAGAACGAGCATGGACCAGGCCTCCTGCATTCAAAAGCTTGCAGTCTGCCTGAGCAGACCACCCTGACACAGGTTAAGTAAGTTGGAATATGCTGTTATAGTATAATGGCAGACGTGAATCTTGCTTGTCTAATTCTCTCTTTTGTTTGAGGCCAAGTTTAAATCTCTCTTGTAAAGTCTTTCTCAACCATCCAACCCACAGACACTCTGCCTCCACCAAATTCATACCACACTTAAGGTCAAAAGCACTCATTTGTTATTTATTGAATATACATCAAATGTTAAGATATGACATTCAAACTTGGTTCGCAGTGCACTATGGGCTGTTAGGAAGAGAAGAGAGGGATGCTGGTCAGTGGTATTGGGGGGGGGGGCTTGCAGGGGGTTTCTCTTGTCTCAGAGTTAGTGCATTTCACCCTGGCTATACTGCTCATTATTCCCACCTTCCAGCCTCGTGTGCAAATTAGGACTTCTACAAAGAATTTGAAAGAAAGAGAGCAGGGTGATTTGCCAACCTGAGGTTGTACAAACCTGGGTGTGACTAGAGGAAAGTGGCAGAGGTAGAAAATGGAAGAGAATACTTTTGTTGCAACCCACTTTTAGACTTCCTTGTAGAAATGAGGATGAGCCAGGGAGCCAGGCATAATGAGACACTGGGTGGTCTAGCAAAGACCAGTAGAGAGCCTGTGGCTGGAGGTTAAGAGTACAGAACTGTAGGAAGTCATCACCACACTCAATGGAGATGAAAGGGCAAAGGGTGTGGCAGCCAAATTAAGGACTGAGTGTGGGAGAGCAGTGTTCCACTAAAAGCCACCACAGCCACTTCATACACTCTTTGAAGACTACAGATGGAGAGCCTCATCTAGAAATTATTCCTGCCCACTCTCAACGGGGCCCACCCCTTCAGGCAGAGCAGTATCCTGTTTATCCATGGGCCTGCTGTGCATCCTGAAGTCAGTGCCGGGAATGCTAACCTGCGCTCAGTCTCTCTTGTCTTTCAGGGTCCAACTTAAACCTCCTCCCTCTTCGGTGTGCCCAGCCAGCCCCCAGTGACATAACAGATCTCTGAATCCTGTACTCTTGAAGTTCTAGCAGGGATGCACAGCTCCCATAGCCTCTACCTAAGAATTGCTCTTTTCTGTCATGGAATGCTGCCCTCTTCAACCAATGAGCAATGGAAGGAAGAAAGGGCCTGTGAGGCAGCTCATTAGACCAGCTGAATCATCAACCTGCCAGACAGCATATGAGTGGGAGCTTTACCAAAGATGAACCTCCTTCCCATCAACCCAGTGCAGGAGTGTCTGCCCCTCATATCTGCACTTAATCCCACACACCCTTGCACTGTTATCTAAGTATCTTGAGATTTAGGCACAGAGTGGGTACTCAAAAAATTTAGGGGAATCTTTGAGCCCAGCAATTCAGGTTTGGAGTTTCCCAGTGTCCCGTGATCACAAAAGATGACCTTCTCATCCAATACTCTTTCTATCTCATTTCCCATTACTTTTTCCCAACAATGAGACCCTAAGGGTTGGATACAGGATAGAAATATTCCCTGCTATGGGAAGGATCAAATTTCTCAGCAGGCTAATTCCTTTCTGGGTATAGAAAACCCTGCTGTTGAGAGAGGGCCTCCTCTCACAAACCAGGGAAGGCAAAACTAAATGCCAGAGCATGGAATCCACGCCTCTGAGGACAAAGCTATTCTTTAATGAAACCCCATCTAGCACAAGGTAGCCCTGGACATTTCCTTTGCTGGATCTTCCCGTTCTGATTGTCTCTTCCAAAGGGACCACTGGGGACTGCAAGAGACTGTCGACTGTTGACAGCCAATAAATGCAGTCTTCAAAGCCACTCATCCATTCTTAATGGACAGCCCGTTAATTTGAGGTCTAGGTCATGAATTTGAATGCTATGCACTGAACACCTCTTCAGCAAGAAAACCTGTTTTTGCCTCAGGGTAAATGGTGATTCATTAATTGTAATTAAATTAGGCTGGTGGCTTAAACTGGATGTGACAAAATGAAAATCCCTATATAAAACCTGAGATGCATATCACGGGCCTTCTGTCAATAACATCTAGTTTTTGTCTAAGTGGATTTAAAGGGAATAAGATGCCTCTTCTTTAAGGAAAAAAAAAAAAACCTCTCAGTTAAATAGGAAAATAAATAACTTCTGAATGTTTTTCTATTTCTTTTTCATTCAGGTCCTGCTACCGAAACCTGGAGGACTAATAATCAGGGTTTTAAGTCTCCCCTGTGAATCTTGAGGGAATCAGCAGCTCTTTGCAGGTTGATTCTAAGTTTAGCCCCCGCTGCGTTGGCTGTGAAGCTATCCACATCCTGCTGGTTTGGGCGTTTAATCTGAGTTCTCTTGGCCCAACCAATACGATTGTCTCTTAAAGCAATGGCTGTATCAGCCAAAACCTTGGCTCTAAGTCTGGAATCCTGAGATCACATTGCACCTCATTCACTAGCTCATTGTTAACTTTAGGCCTCTTTGGCCCTGAATTTCCTCGTTTGTGAAACGAGAAGGTTAGTTGCTTTTACAGCAACTGTACCCTTTCCTAAAATAAATAAACAAATAAATAAATAAATAAATAGAATCAGAAACCCAATGTGAAACAGATAAACATGATGGATGGAGTGGAGGAGCCTCACCTGCTGAGTCCCACAGAAGGGTCTCAGAGAAACATGGATGATGGTGGAGAAAAGTTTGAAAACCATTCACCTGGGTATTAGCTGAAGTTTTTTCTGGCTCCAAAGTTTGTGAAAGTATGCTCTACTCCCACATACTGGCCACTTGCATTATCTTTCTGGGTGAAGTACCTGGGCTTATATATACTGAATGAAAATATGGGTGCTAATCTATCCTTAACAATGATGGAATATCATTTTTAATAGAAAATAAATAATTGTTTTATTGAGGTAATAGCACTTTGGTTGCATGCAATGAAGCCAACTTGAAAATATTGTTGGTGTAAACCAGCCTTGGGCATGAGAGCTTCATGCCCAGTGAGCAGAAATCAGGCAGGGCCTTGAAAAAGCCTTCAGTCTAGGGCCATAAATCTAAATGTTTTCTGGGACCAGGCCCAAAGTTTAAACTGAGCAAGGAGGGCCCACTGGAAAGAAAGCAAACTGGGAATTGCCTGCATTATTCCAGGGAGCAGGTGTGACTCAGCTCCAGCTGATTGTGGTCATGGCGAAGTTGGGGAGCTGTGTGACAAAATCTTCAGTGTTTTCATGAAAGCCTGGATATCCAGATTATGAAATTTTAAAAGAACACAATATAATACTGTTTCAGTCAGAGTTTGAGCAGAGAAGCAGATCTACTATAAGTGGCATAGAATAGGGGATTCTTAATAGGGATTAAATCTGAAACAATTGTGGGAAGTGGGAAGTCTCTGCCACCTTGCTGCTATTTGCTTATCCATTTGTTTTTTTATTTGCCTCAAAGACCATTTCTCTGGGTCTATGACAATAAATAAAATAATAATAATAACAATTGCTATTTTAACACTATTTGCCACACTCTTTTCCTATAGTATTTCATTTAATCTTTATAACTTGGTAGGTATCATTATTCCCAGTTTACAGATGAGGACATGCTCACTCACAACAATTCCATGAGGACATAGAAGCGTGGAAACTGTGGCACAAGGAGCATAAGGGTCTTATGCCAATTTTCACAGCTAATGAGTAGTAGACCTAGATTTCAAACCGAAATTTGCCAGCTTCCAAAAACCATTGTTTTCAATATTAAGTCCCAGAAAAAAGAAGAAATGATTTGTACATTTATTTTAATAACTCTTCAAGTTAGTTTCATGCCTTGCCATGGACACAAAGCTTGGGTCCATCTTTGGTCAAAAACCCAATAAGCAATGGGAATTCTGAAGGCATGTGGACCAGGCAGTTCAACCAAATGGTTGCTCAAATTGTTGAAGATATTTAGCAACTGGGAGGTCTGTGGGAATAAAGCGCAACAGTAACATGGTAGGATAGAAAGAGTATGGCTGTTTACTATTGGTGTAATTTTAGCACATCAATAAAAACTCTGTTGCATCATCTGTTAAGTGGGGAAAATATTAAAACCTGTTTCACAAGGTTTTTGAAAGGAGTCAACAATATGTATAAGAGCCTGTTAAGCTGTGAAATGCTGTACTAAATGCCATTATTATTATCCCCATGAGACAGGGGGCCAAGTAGCCAAACATTGAATCAGCAGTAATTACGGTGACCAGGCATGTATGTGCTGGTTTATCACTGTTGACTTGGTGTCCCATTTGGGTTAGCATGTAAGGACTCTCAAAGGTAGGCTGTTTTGAGCAATTAAAGATTAGGGAACCAAAGAATCAGGAGTAGAGCAAACCAGCTATTTTGCAGATGCAGAAGTAAACTGTTAGCATAGTTTCAACTCCCTGTTATTTCCCTCCTCCTGGCAGGAACAAAACTTCAGTGAGCCCCACCAAGGACAAGGATTTCAGAAGCTTCCAGGCTGGAAGTGGCATGCAAGTGGGAAAAGGAGACCGAGAAAGAACTCCCTGACAGTCTGGCTGGTTTCAACCAGACCCAGGAAATAACGTGTGTTGCAAAAATAGCAACTGCTTATATAGTATTACTTATGCACCAGGCATAGTTCAATGTGCTTTATGTTATCAGCACATTTAATCTTCATGACAACCCTATGAGGCAGGTTATCATCCCTATTTACAGATGAGAAATTGAAGTATGAAGAGTTAAGTATGGAAAGTTATGTACTTTCTCCAAGATCGTACGGCTAGGATACGGCAAAGAGCAGAATTTGAACATAGTCCAACTGCCTGCAGAGTCCAGGCTCTACACAGTCAGCCATGCTGCTTCTCACCCTCTTGGGTCCAGAGAGAAGAAGACAAACAAATACACCTTGGGCAGAGTATCAAGGAAAGCATGGGGTGGAACTTCCACTTTTGGATACCTGAGGTTTTTGAAGAGCAGGATCTTTTCCATTAATGGCCATGGCACTCTACAGTATGTGTGTTGGGAATTGAATCATAACCCCCATAAAGAAGTGTTCAAGTCTTAATCCATGTTCCTGTGGGTGTGAACCCATTTGTAAACTGGACCTTTGAAGATACAATTAGTTAATGTGTGGATTCATTTGTGAATAAGATCTACAAAGATCCTATTTGATGAGCCCAAATTTGATCAGGGTGGACCTTAATCCATGTGACTGGAGTCCTTATAAGGCAGAGGAAATTCAGGCACAGTCAGTCAGAAGAAGCCAGAAGCCAGGAGTCAGCAGAAATCAGAGAAGGAGACACAGGAGATAGTGATGGCCATATGGCGGAGGATTGCCGGAAAGCTACAGGCTCTGGGGGGGAATAAACCATACCCATGCCTTGATGTTGGATTTCTAGCTTCCAAAACTGTGAGACAATAAATTTCTGTTGTTAGCAAACCCATTCTGTGGTATTTGTCATAGCAGCCCTGCAAACTAAGTTTTGCTAACTGCCCCCATCCATAATGAGGTGCTGAGATGTCTTGACTTAAGAAGTATTTGGAGCTGGGAGTGTATGATAATTTGTGAAAATATTTCATCTTTCTACAGCAATGAAGGCTTACTAAGGTAAGATGTGAGTATTTCTAATCACCCTGGTTTGAAGAAACTTTTCTGACCCATTTCTGTTGAAGGATTTGTGAGAGGGGATGAAGTTGGAGATGGAAGGAAGTTCCATCACTTGGTGTCATAAAGGTCCTTTGAACAGGAATTCTTTGGATGAGCTAGATTGTGAAAGAGGTAAGACAGGTAGCCCAGCCTAGTTAAATTTGGATCCTGAAGTCAGGACATTTGCAGCTTCAGTCCTAGTGCTATTCTGAGTTGGTTGTGTGATGTCGAATACCTCATGTCATTCAGAGTCTCTGCATCCTAACACAGGAGTTTTCTGAGGAGCAAGGAGAGGATAGATGCTGAATGACTTGGGAACAGTTAAAAACTGCTCTTGAAATGTAAACTCCCTGAGTAAGGCCTTGGAGAAGGAAAAACAAAATAGATAAACTTATCAGAAGAACTGTGTTAAATGGATCAGGAGGAATTAAGGATTGGAGTAGCCTGGGTTTTGTAAGATATTTGCAGCCACATACAAATTTAGAATGAGATTTTTACAGTTTTTTGTTTTTGTTTTTGTTTTTGTTTTTAAACACATTTACCATATCATCCATGCTTACTGTGAAGAAATGGAAATTCTGGTAATTGTGTCACAGAGCAGTATCTGAACAAACTCTGTTCACCAGGCCATCTTGAACTGCCTTCTAATCAACAGTCACATCCCTTAGTCTTTTAGGCTGTACCTATCATTAACTTTCCCCTTTTACTTCCCCAGACCCCACTGAAGGCATCATCAACTTCCTTTAAAGATAAGCCAGATTGTCCTTCCTACAAAAATTCCTCCCATCCCAGGTCCTCATCTATCATTTGCAGAGATGCTACCTGACTCCTAGGATCTAAAAGTAGAGGGATGTTGGAGGGGCAAAATGAAGCAATATCTCAGGGAAAGTCATCCCAGATGTCAGGGTCAGCTTCAGTGTGCAGGTCTGGGAGCTGCTGAAGGGCTGGGAGTATGCGGACAGTCAACTGACCATCCCAGATCCATGCTGCCTCCTCTCAGGGTCCAGGTGTTGCTGGGGAGTGGCTGCCCAGTCAGGTCTGCATGTCACAACTACCTGGCATCCAGGTTGTGGACAAGCAACTAATTTTCACGAATGGAATGTGGCCGGAAGTGATGTGAAGCCCTTCTGGTTCTGAGTGGATAAGCAGCAGATATGCCTTCCCCCCACTTTGTCCCTGCCTGTTAGTGAGTGGAGAGGACTCTAAGGATCTAGAAGAGGGAGGGGCCACAAGGTAGAAGGATCCCGGGACCCTGAATGACCATGTGGAAAGCCACTGTTAGCCAGGAGCATCTGCATTGGACTTTTTCATGTATGAGAAAAATTTGTACTGTTAAGCCACTGGGACTTGGGGGTTTGTTTGTTACATGATCTAATTAGTATGGTCATTACCATAGGAACTGAGCCCTTGTAGACCCCAGTGGAGTTCACATTTTTGCCTTTGAAACAGAAAAGCTCTGAAAACCTGTAACCCAGTATAGGATGGCCTAATCTAACCACACAGAAATGACAGTATCTGCATTAGAACTTCCTGTTTCCCTCAGGCCAATTCAATGCTCCTTCGCTCAGGCCTGGGCGAGCATTTCTGTTAACCCTTCTCATGATGCTATGTGCAAAGAGCAGAGGAGGACCAGGAGTCCACACACTGGAATAATCCAAGAGAATCTGGACCTTCCTGGTCACCAGGTGTGATGGTTAGGCTAATGTGTCAACTCGGCCAAGTAGTTGTGTCCAGGTGTTTGTTCCAGCAAGCACTGGGCTAATTATAATACAAGAGCATTTATGGACTTCAACCACCAGTGAGTTTACTGCGTGGATGGCTGATTACATCTGCATCAATCAGGGAGATTACATTATCAATGGGTGGTGCTTTTACCCAATCAGTTGAATGACTTAAAAGTGGAAGTGATTTCAACATTCAGAGAGAATTTCCCAGCTCGTCCTTGGACAGGCAACTTCTCCCAGAGACTCATCAACGACCTTTCATCGGGCTTTCATCGGAGCCCCTGGTTTGCAGC
>JAKSZT010054395.1:5062919-5163627 GCA_026826555.1 Tolypeutes matacus
ATCAACGACCTTTCATCGGGCTTTCATCGGAGCCCCTGGTTTGCAGCTTGCCTGAGGAACCTGGACTTGTGAGTCCCCACGGTCGCGTGAGAGACTCTTTTAGAGTTCCATATTATTCACAGATATCTCCTGCTGATTCTGTTTCCCGAGAGAACCCTGACTAATACACCAGGGTTTGAGAGCACATGCTCCTGAGTAGCCTGAATTAAGAGCTTGCACCTTACTGAGGGGGACCTGGGTGAAGGTCATACTGTGAAAACCTTCCCCATTCTACTACATAAGCTGTTGAGGGCCCTTCTCTTCTGGCTTAGCTAATCAAAACTGGAACAGACCACCATTGGTTTTGTCACTTGATTTGGCTTAAAACTGAGCCTGGGTGGATAAATTTCAGGAAAGGGAGAGGATATAATGCTATTCCATTGAGTTAATTTTGATTCCGAAAAACATCTGTGCCAGAGAAGATGCCTGTGCATTATCCTCCTGGTTGGTTTTACCTAGGAGTGGAGAAGTGATCAATCTCCTTCTAGCTCCTTCCTGGCATGGGCCTCCACAGCACATGTCAGAAATCCTGTACACCAGCCCCCAAGGCCTGCCAGGGGCTAGCACAGGCTGCATGTGCCCAGGTGCGCAGGGCGCCCTCTCATCACAGCTGCCCCTGACACCTGAGGGAGAGCAGCTGTCTGCCTTTTTCTTGCTAATTTCTTTTCCATGCTGAGCTACATGGTGGAGAATAATTGCCTTCACTCTGAGCTCTGACATTCCCACATTCAAGCACCTGCTCTCCCACTGTTTTCCCAATAGGAAGACAATTTTCGCCACACTTGGTGTTTCCTTCATAGAAAACCTGCTGATTAGAGAGAAACACTCTGGAAGAGACTGTTGTGGGGCTGTGGAAGTAGTCAGGGCCACAGCCACATTTTGGAAGACTAGTTGGCATTATCCCCACCAATGAAATATAAACTATGGTGAGAATTCTCTGGAGTTGCTGAATAAAGTGAAGAATTCTCTGGAGCTTCTCAGCCCCTCTAAGTCTCTTAAGAGGTCCCAGCCTAGTCAAAAGAAACAAATTAGGAAAGCCTAAATCTAGTGAAAATGAAAACCAAGTCATGGTCATTCAGTGATACCGTGTTGAATTTTATTGGAAGTTTTCTCCAAGAGTCTCAGAGTTATTCTGTTCCTGCTAGAGGATTGGGATCAATTGATTTCTTTTAGGATGTACATTCTCATTCTAGGTTATAAGGTGTGATGCTTTAGCAGTTACTAATCTTGTCATGGTCAGGGGCCAATGTAGAGGTGTCTCATGGGAGTTGGGCAACACGATCTAAGACTCTAGAAGTAAGCCGTCCCCCTTAAGAAGCCATAGATAAGGAAATGAACAATAGCTCTTATGTTCTCCTTTTATCACCCCCAAAAGAGACAACCACTAGGTCTTAATTAAGATTACCAATGTGTGCCAATTTTATTTCTATTTCTTAATCTGTATTTCTTATCTGTATTTCTTAATCATGCAAGTAATAGACTTTCAGTATAGAAATATTAGAGCAGCGGTTGGCAAACTGTGACCTGCAGGCCAAATCTGGCCCACCGCTTATTTTTTGTAAGTAAAGCTATTGAAACATGGCCCATTTGTTCATGCATTGTCTATGGCTGCTTTCACATTACAAAAGCAGAGTTAAGTTGTGATCTTATGGCCTAGAATATTTACATCTGGCTCTTTACAGAAAAAGTTTGCTGACACCTGCTTTAGATTAAACTGATAAGTAAAAAGAAAAATAAATCACTTATAATCCCATCACTGAAAAGTAATTAATGCTTTATATTATCCAATCCCCCCACCACTTTTATACCTGTTGTAGCCACTCTGAAGAAACGGGATAGACTTTTGCCTAATATTTGGCTCAGATGTTAAGACTGATGAACCACACATAAAGCAAGAGTGATTTATTACATGATTAAAGCTGTCTGTAAAGAGCAGGGCAGCCTCCCAAGCTGGTCCAAAAATAGTTTGCTCCTTGTTGCTCCTATGCCCCTCTTGTTCTGGCTTGTTTCTTGAGAATCCTTGTCTCAAAAAAGGGGGAGGCATCTTCTGCTGGGGACAGAGGCTCCACCTCTGTGACAGCCAGGAGTGAAGGGCTTAGACTAGTTCTGCTTTAGGCCTTAGGGAAAAGTTATGCCGTTCTTCTTTTCCTTCCCTTAATTATTTCTCCTCATAATGAAAGTCAAAGTACCTACGGATACAAAATTAGGATATGGGCCCAAAGAATGCTGCTGAGGACTCAGGCCTCCCCTCTCCTAGGAGACAGGAAACCTGTCCATTCTGCAGTGGGGCGGGGCTCACTGGGAACCTACACTGGAGTCTGGGTTTAGAGCCTCAGCGCATAAAGGCACATTTGCCTGATGATACCCTCCTTGCTAGATCTCCTTAGGGGCTTCACCGAGTAGTGGCTGAGGGGGGATGCAGGGGTCCTGGGCTGCCAGAAACCCTTCAATCACTCCCTACCTGAAACACATTTAATGGAATGGTAGGATTGGGTAATATGAGAGCTCTGAGGAGGAGAAAGGGAAGATTAGAATAGTGGGAAAGAAGGACAAATAGCAATTATCTGCTATGTATTAGGTGCTTCATATACATATTACCTTTTATGAAAATATTCTTATCATGGAAATGTTTAAACACAAAGCAGAGACAATAGTAGGGCGAGCCCCATGTACACATTACTTAGCGTTAAAAGTTACCATTTGATTTGATATTACTTTATAATCTGTATCCTGAGAAGTGGGTATCATTCTTACCCTGATTTGCAGGTTTGAGGACTTTAGGTTACTTGCCTCAGGTCACAGGGCAGTGAAAATGCCTGTTCTCTTTGCCTCTAAACCCCAAGTCCTTTCACTATCCTGTTCCCTCCAGGGAAGGCTTTGTGAAAGAGGTGGGACTTAAACTGGGCCAGAAACCTCAAAGAAGAGGCCTGAGGACATTTTGGGAAGGGGCAAGAGGTTGAGTCCAGACCCAGCAACAGAGATAAGCAAAGAGGTGTGGCATAGCCACTAGCTGTGAGTCTCAGAAAAAAATCTTCTGAAACTCACTGCAGTGATGTTTGAAAGACTCACCTCACTGCCACAACCTACCACGAAGCATTCAACCTTCTTATTGAATCCCATATGGCATCGTTCAGACCCCAGGTCCCTATTGTGCGGCTGCTTGTTAAGTAAGGTTAACCCTTCCTTTGAAGAGGAAAGGGACATTAATATGTGCCTTGTTATAAAGTCCCAGAGTGGATGGACTTTCTCTGCTTCCTGAGTGTATATGTAAGTGATGTCTCATCACCAGCATAATTTTATTTTATTTATTTTTGCCACCGGATTGAATACTGCTCAGCCATTTTAGAGGAGGCTTGTGTTTGCTGCTTCCTGTTCTGTTTATTATTGAGTGCTTCCAAATAAGGAACAAGAGTCTACGGAAAGGGAAATGATTCTTTGAAACTGCAAGAGGATGCTAGAGGACATCTTCAGCAATTTTAATAATAGCTTTGGAACAGATGTCTGTATGGTCTTGAAATTATGACAGATGAAACCCTAAAAGGGTTTATTTTCTCAGGGAAGGTAGAGTCAAAACGGGGGAGAATGGACTTTAAATACATAGAATAAGAAGTTAAAAGCCCATTTTTGAATTGGATTTAGTAAGTAATTAATCAAATTAAATATTAGATAAGCATATACATGTCTGTTTTTTAATCCAAAATGTAGCTATTTCATAAATATTTTGTGTATTATATATCTATTATTTTGAAAATATTTGGTGGTATCTGTAGTATTTACCCTAAAATATATTCTTTTGTTTTCTAAATTCTGGGATGAAATTGCAAGGGATGTGACTCCTTGGCCCACATTCAAAAAATAAAATCTCATCTACAGTTTATTAGAGGCATCAAAATCAATCCTACTAGGCCTCAGATGCCAGCAGCATTTTAAAATTTTCAGTGCATTTGAGTCAGTTTCTACCTGGAAGACTCACAAACAAATCTAGTCAAGTTTGGAAATGTACATCTTGGAGGAAAGTATGTATATCATTCCAAAAGGTGAAGGTGACCTCCATTGCTATATCCCAGGGAATGTTAGTTGTCACAGATAAAGGGTGAGTGCCCCGTTAGGGATAGGACTTTGGGCCTGAGGTAGACAAGACACACATACAGTAGAGGAAGAATAAAAGGATAATTTCAGCTCTAAAGTTTTCTTCTTTATTGTTTTGACAAAACAGAAACTTGCTGACCTTCCAGGCAATGGTTTATTGCTCACCCCTTTGCTCTAGCTGGAGAGGAGGTATATGAATAAAGGATGATGCTTTTTATGGCAAGGTTGTGATGTTGCTGGGATATTTAGAGATAGTGGATGTCCTTCAAGAGGGCCTTTTCATATGTTCCTCTAAGGACCTCAAGGGAAGGATGACAGGACAAGCAAAATGACATGAGCCAAAATGACACACAGGAGACAAGTTAGCTTATGGGTTTTCTGGTGGGACCTAGAGATTTCAACAATTGTACTAGATGTGGAGCCACATGGGACCAGCGTAAATGAGTTTCACTGCCACTGTTCCCAAAAGGGCAGAAAAACTGCTGTTTGAGAGTAATTGAGCCTTTTCTGCCCTGGCAGTCAGTAAGCTTATCTGGTGATGCGCAAACGCGCAAGCACATGCAGAATGCTTGAGGAGAGCGATGGCCCAGTGGCTTGGGGATGGTATCCTTGAAGAAATGGTGCCCCATCTGCTCTCTATCTGCAGAAACTATTGTTTAATTTCACTTAGAATAGTACTGGTGTCATCTCCATGCTTTTTCAGGCCTTGTAATCAAATGTCTTAGAATAGTGGACATTGTGCTAAATATAACAGGCTGAATTTAAGTAGATATTGGAATTTGTAGTTCAATAATTCTTAGAAAGATACTGCTACTATCAAAAGATTAATGTATTGTTGTTTTTCTGCCTAAGTGTGCATTAATTCTTTTCATTTCTTCTGGAAATAAAAATCCTAAATTTTTAAGCCTTCCATATTTTATGTTTTAATATTGGCCAATGCAGAAAAAAAATGTGTATTCAATAATAGATATTTTAAAATATTGTCCCATTACAGCAGAAAATGAGCAAAGGGCAAGAACAGGCAATGCACAAAGAAATAATGTGGCATATATAAATATATATATATATATATATATATATATATATATATATATACACACAATGATGTCTACTCTTACAAGAAATCTAAGAAATGTAGAGCAAGACAATGATGAAATGCACATTTTTTCTTGTCATATTGGCAAACATAGAAAAGAATGATAGATAAAGAGTGTGTAAGTGTGGGGGGAAATGGACATGTTCTTTCTCTGGTGTTAAAAGTATGGATTGCATATTTCTGTAGAGTGATTAACAAATACACATAAAATATAAACATGACTATTCTTTAACCCTGTGAATTAACTTCTAGGAATTACTTCTAAGGATAAAATCAGAAAAGTATGCTAAGATACTTGTATACAGAAACTCAAGAAAGCATTAGGTATAACACAAAACCATTGAAACATCTTAAATGTTTATCAGTAAGGGAACACTTAAATAATTTATGGTACACGACAAACATTGGAATACCACACAATACCTAGAAGTTGAAATATAAACCTATGTTATGGAATATATATACAATATGTTGTTGTTGTTTTAAGCTGCTTGCTCACAAATTTTTGTGGGTGGAAGGATATTTATCAAAATGAGAATAGTCATAGGGCCATGGGGGAGGTGGTCACAATGTCACATTGTCTACATACTTTGGGGAAATTATGTGGAGCAACTGAAAGATTTCAAAGTAGCTCCACATAATTGCCACAAAACACATCTAGTGTTTATAAATGTGTTCTTATTAGGTGCCCTGCTTTGTTTCCTTCTTTAATTCATATTTCTTTGAATTCTGCTTGTGTTAACGTTCCATGACTTTTTGTCCCAGGAAAAATTAGTCAGATTATAGAAAGAGGCTGTGGCAAGTTCTAAAGGCAGAAGGGATAATAACGCATATCCATCATATGTATTCTTTCAGGGTTAATCATAATGTTCTCGTGTGCACGGAGACAAATGTCAAAGACAATTGAGATCTTTAAGCATGATAATGAAGTTTAGGATATTGAGGACAAAGAAATATGTATCCAGTAATTGTCTTCCACCTGTTTTCCCAAATGAAGTGGATGAGGGCTTTGTGAGGGATTAGGTTGTTAAGGGCAACAGATGAAGAATTAACGCATACGAAGATAAATATCAGAAATGGTCACGATAAACTTAAAGTATTATTAACAACCACAGCCTAATACCTTTTTTAAGTAGATAAACACACATACAGTTTTGAACTAGCAGAATAAGGACCATTTAAGGAGATCCTTGTAGGAGGTTTATTGCTTGAAACATCTAAGCTTGTTGCTGAAACAAAAACAATTAACCACTATTGCCTTCAACTAGATTCCATAGCCACATAGTTAAATATTCTATCAGGTTCTCCAATGAACTTGAGGGGCCATGGAATAGTATCCCAAAATTCTCGTTGGTTTTATTTTCAAATATGTCACTGTTCTCTGGTTTCAAGTTTCATTTATACCAAGAACCTGCTTCCTCATCATAAAATGGATGTATTAACAGTTGTCACCAAATCAGCTCTCAGAAATTATTTGTGAGCCAGAGAGAATTTTAACTAAATTCCTTGAGTCTCCTGTATAAAAAAATATTTTAATAGCATATATGCTCAGCTTCTCAATAGCTTTTTGACAGAGAAGCTTTAATGACAAAGACAGAAAACTCTTTCCTTCAGTCTCAGAACAATAAAAAGGACAAAAAGGAACTGATACTTATTTTTGCAAATCTTATTTTATCTCCACCACTATGTAAGAAAAGTAATATTATCGCAATTTTAGAGATAACAATTGAGACAGACACATCAAGTAACTTGTCCAAGTTCATACAGCCAGTAAAAAGCAGAGTCAGAATTCAAACCCAGATTTTATTGACTCTACCCCATGCTTTCTGACCAAAAGGACAAGGATTCCTTTTCCTAGAAACCATCCAAACTACCATGTTCCTTTAGGCTTTGTCATCCTTCCCCAGCCTCCCTTCTCCCAAATTATAAGTCAGATCCTTTATCAGAGGATTTTCAAGGCTTCTAATAAAGTGTTTTCTAAGAAATCTTACTAGTCTTTCAGGTTATTCATGTAGTTCCCAGCCTATCTCAGCACATCTAATTATCCATTTTGCCAGGTAGTTTTCAACTGTTTGTGCCTAAATAGCTTGTCTCACCTATTAGAGTATAAGAGGTACAAAGGCACTGTAACTGGACTTCACTATGCACTGATCCTCAGACAAGCAGGTCAGGAGCACATGGAGTCAGTGGTACAGTGTCTCCATCCTTACACGGTTAGGTTCTGATTTGGATGCAAAACCAAAGACTTCTTGTTCTGTATTTTGAGGTTTCAGGGGGCTAGAAGTTCATTCAAAGCTGCTCCAAACAAAGGAGGAGATTAATATGCATTTTCAGAGAGTTTTCATGGGAATCCAGGCAAAGCTGAACAACTGTGCCTCTGGAAGGGCCAGAGCTGTGGCTGCTGCCAAGATCAGCCCCTCTCTCTTCCTCTCATAGCTCTTTCTGCCTGATTGCTGCACCATCCTCTCTGAAGGTAAATTGTCTCATCCTGCACATGGCCAGTAATGGTTGCCCTAGCTCTATGTGGGGTTTTGTTTGTTTGTTTGTTTTACCTCTAGTACACACCCCACTGAAACTTCTCATTCTGTCTTTCAGTTCACACTATTGAGAGAAAATCTGATTTTCCCAGTTCATCTTTTCAAGCTAGGACCCATAATCCTTGGTCACTCACTAGTTTTGGATAGGGCACCTCTGATTAGAGGGCCTGTCTAGTCAATTGCCTATGGTTAGGGGACAGGTTCAAGCTTGCTGGTCCACCCTCCACTCTCTTTCTAAAAGGAGATACATGGATAGACAGATACCATGAATGATGTCTAATGCATACATAGGCTCAAGTCCAGAACTCCTTCATGGAAGGCTTGCCATTCCATCTCTTTTCCAAAGCATGGAGATAGATCAGATCCTTGACCTCAGCCTGACTTCTAATTGAATTTCAGCCCTTCTCAGAGAGGATAGTTTTGGAGTAAATGGAATCACTTCACAAAATGAATTGTTAAGTCATAAAACAAAATACCAAAGTTAAAAATTAAAGGGAGGGGTCGGATGTGGCTTAACTGGTTGGGCATCCGTCTCCCATATGGAGGGACCCGGGTTCGTTCCCCGGGACCTCCCGGTAAAAAAAAAAAAAATTAAAGGGATTTCAAGGAAGAAACAACTGATACATGACATCAATTTTCAATCTTGTTCTAGCAAAAGGCCTTTCAAGCCATATCTAAACAGAACTTCTTGGCTGAGCATTTGGAAATCATTTTGCAGTTTTTAAGGTATCTCAGCCTTAACTTGAGAAATGAATGGATATCCAGTAAGTTGAATTCAGTCAGGAAAATGGCTGAAAAAACTAGCAATAATCCTAGGGTTTAAGGTTATGTTAGCAATTAAATTTGATGAACACTTGTTCATCTGTTGATATCTGGGGACTTGTTTAAAGAATCTGAACTGGACCCCCAACACTTAACCATTAATACTCTATCAATACAATGGTGTGCATGGACTTAAAATGCATTATTGTAACCCATTCTTTTCAATATTCACTTTGCGATTCCATTACTCAGTAACTCTGACAGCAGGTGTAGTACAACTTTATGGGCAGTCTTTTCCTTTTATGGAGCTTTCCATCTGAAATATTAGAGAGTTGGGATTAGAGATTTCATAGAAACAATTTTTTTTCATTCATAAATCTTTTATCTTAAAATTGAAAGCATTATCTTTAAATGTGTTCTACAAATCTTTCATGAGAATAAAAGATCATTTATGAACTATATGTGAGGTGACTGAAAGAAGTATACTTTATGAAGTTTTTGGACCATTAACTCTAGATTTTGAAAAATGATACTTTTGAATGTTTTGAGTGTGTGATGGGAAAACCAGCTTCAATGAATTTTCTCGTTGTGGTCACTGAGGTAGGTCATCAAGGTGATTGAAGTCTCCCAGCAGACTTTTAAATATTTGAAAATATTTAAGGGTGTACCAAATGAGTAGTGGTTTAATTTTTATTTATATTCTATTTTTGGTGTGGCTGTGATTATAGCCCTATCGAAGACGGGTGATCAGTAATGAATGTGTCCTCTTGGCAGATCCCTCCAGGGTTCTGATTCAATCTTTTGAGTTATGAGATGAGGACAAAATGAACTATTTTTCAAGCTTGTAAATATGTGACAAATGACAGTGCAAGAACTATTGATTCCAATCACAGTGATACAATGTTTCATAGTCAAGACTGACTCTGGCTTTACAAATTACTTGCAAGTTGAACGGTAAACCCATGCACAACATGCTTCAAACTGGATCAATCTTCAGGAATATTTGTGTCAGTATTCGCCTTCATTTGAATTAATTTCCAAATTGAAATGGACTTTTCTTGTATTTTCTACATTAAAGGGTGCTCTTGGGTTTTCACTCAAACTTAAAAAGGGAAGAGAGACACAGAACCTTTATAAAATCCCTGTGACTCCGTGCTCATTTGTCTGCTTTTATCTTTATTAGTTAAATGTCATAATCTAAATATAATTGAGAAGTGCCTTGCAAGAATATGAATCTTGAAACAGCTAAAAAAAATCAGAGGTACTGCCTACTTTGGCACCCAAATCCTAATCAAACATATCTGGAGAAAGAAATAAAAATAATAAGTTAGAATTTAAGGTAATCCAGTAGCCATTTTGGTCCTGTTTGGGGCAATTGGGTCTGATCATTTTTAAAAAGCCCTTTACATGACAGGCATTTCTATGTGAAGAAAGACTCTCTTAAAAGCCCCCTCACTTGGATTGTGAGCATTCTGCTTCTGAAGACAACTTCTCCTAAATCACTATTACACGAACCAGTAAAATATACTTTTGGAGGCCAGAAGTCAATTTTGCAGCAATTATGTGAAGGCAGCACCTGTGCCCACCCCCACCCCTGCCCCATTGCTAAGCACCATTGCAAACTTGTCCTCAGGTTGTCACGGTACATTTTATGCAGGGCTGACATTAGCAGAGATTCTGCATGCTGATGTATTATTGAACTTCTTCCCCATTGCTTACTCAGACAGGCCATCTGGGTACCAGAATGGTACAGGGAATATGTCCAACTTTCCAGACCAAGATAAAAATAAATTTAAAAAAGGGTGAGGCGGGGTGGGGTGGGGGAAGGTAGCCCATTAGCTTGGACAGTGGATTCGTTTATACATACGTAATTGGTGTGGATCTGGCCAAGGCACAGTTTCATTCTTTGTCTAACCCACCAGCCTCCTCGGCCCTCCCCTGCGGTTGGTCTCCATCAAAGTGTGATGAGCCACTGAGCAAGAAAGGAGTCACAGCAAGGCCAGTACCAGCCCCTCATGAAAGAGTAACACTTCTGGCAAGGTTGAAATTAACCAGGGTGTGTGTGTGGCCACTGAGCCATGGCAGAACTGATCTCAGCCCGGCCGGTCCTGGCGGGTGAGGCTTGTCTGGCCAGGCTGC
The DNA here is from genome assembly GCA_026826555.1 of Tolypeutes matacus. Taxonomy (NCBI): domain Eukaryota; kingdom Metazoa; phylum Chordata; class Mammalia; order Cingulata; family Chlamyphoridae; genus Tolypeutes; species Tolypeutes matacus. Next base: position 5,073,582 of record JAKSZT010054395.1, read on the forward strand.
TTGCACCCAGTTGAATCACGAAGAACTCATCCTGGCCAAGACAGACCAGGCACATGTACAGCTTCCCCAGTGAATTTTACCCAGGCTCGAATCCATTTTTAGCAGCTTCCCTTGGTTGATCAATGGTTTCCATTCAATGGTGATATTGACTTAGGAAACCAGCTCTGAATGTCAGACACAGTTCATACAGAGCCACTCTCTAGGCTGCGAAGAGAATCGTGAGCTCTTTGCAGCACAGGAGCACCACAAATGCTGAAGGGGATAAGGGCTGTTTGTCTACAATTTAGTTGAGGAAAATAAAAGTACTTTTAAGAGATAAATTTTACATATTTTTATATTAAAAATAGTGGTTTTGTGCTTATTCACTGTTGGTGGGAATGTAGAATGGTGCAGCCACTGTGGAGGACTGTTCGGCAGTTCCTGAGGAAGCTGAATATAGACTTGCCTTGTAGCCTGGCAATACCATTGCTAGGTATATACTCAGAAGAACTGAGAGCAGTGATATGAATAGACATGTGCACACTGATGTTCATAGCAGTGTTATTCACAATTGCCAGAAGTTGGAAACAACCCAGGTGTCCATCAACCGATGACTAGATAAACAAATTGTGTATACACACAATGGAATATTATGCAGCGGTAAGAAGAAATGAAGTCATGAAGCATATGAAAACATGGATGAACCTGGAGATATTATGTTGTGTGAAGCAAGCCAGACAAAAAAGGACAAATACTGTAGGATCGCATTATTATGAACTAAATATATTATGAAAACTCATGGAGTTAATAATTAGAATACAGGTTACCAGAAAATAGTATGAGGGTAGAGAATGGAAAGTTGAGGGTTAATCTCTACAGAATTGGTTAAAAGGTTGTTTGGAAATCTTTGGAAATGAATAGAAATGGTGAAAGCACATCATAGTGTTTGTAACTAGCAGAGCTATTGTATGGGTATGACAGCAGTTGAAAGGGAAAGTCTAATATCATGTATTTATTACTAGAAGGAAAGCTAAAAACTGTAACATGGGACTGTATAATATAGTGAAACCTCATGTGAAATATGAATATGGGTGATATTGCATATATAAGACTGTTTTTACAAATGATAAATACAAATAAACTAGAGAGACAGAAACAGAATAGCAGCTATGTATGGCAGGGGAAACAGAGATTGAGAAGTGATGAGTTTTTTGTTTGTTTGCCTGTGTTTTGTTGTTTATTATTATTATTATTAGAGTAATTTAAAATGCTCTAATAACGATTAAAGTGATCAATGTCAATGCACAACTATATGATTATACCAAATACCATTGGTTGTACAATTTGGATGGATTTATGCTTTATCAATATGTATCAATAAAATTGATTTGTTAAAGAAATAATGTGTTTGAACAAAATATTTAGCAGTTTGTTTCATATAGTATAGAAATGTAGTAAAAATTAGCCAGGAACTAGCCACTTCCCCCCACCACTAACTCTTCTATTTTTCCTTGACACTTCAGAGATCATTATATCTTCTGCAGTAGAATTTGTTGCCCATGTGAGTCCTCCCTTTTGAAAGTATGGAGGGCTAAGGTGTGTTTTAATCATCCATGTCAAAGTCAGTCCTATGCCTGGCATACAGGAGGAACTCAGTAAACATTTGCTGAATGAATGATTAATCATAGCTAGTCATTGCTAAGAATTTAACAGTGCATCCAGCACTTCAGTAAATCATTACAGCAACCAGAGAAGGTAGATATTACTCTCATTCCCATTGAACAGATTAGAAAACTGAGACCCAGAGAGGTTAAGTAGTAGCTAGACAGGTGTGAGCCAGGATTTGCACACAGACAGTCTGACTGCAGAGTCTAGCTTATCTCTAGCTAAGTATCACACAATAATTTATGAAGGTTCATACCTCCTTTCACGTACAAATGGGAAATTTTATGATCCCATTTTTTTGGATTAAGTAAGGATGATTCTACAGCATCATGAAGAATATTGGAGTTGTGATAATTATTCAGGCTCTTTAGAGAGATTGAACACAGATTATAAAAGGCAGTTCAGATCCATTTATTCTATTTGTCCAGTCTTTTTTTTCCAGTGGCAGAATCTGCAAGGCACAAGCACAGATTTAGGATGGTTGTATCTTCAGCAAAGTTGACTAACCCATGGAGACAGCGGATATCATTGTTTAGGTATCTGGACTTTGCAGCTGACAGATCTCCTTCCAGTATCCTCACTTGCAAGCTGTGTGACTCTAAATGAGTAACACATCCTCTCTGGCCCTCACTTTCCTCATCTGTAAAACGGGGCAAATAACACCTTCCCCAGAGTTGCTATAAGGAATCAATGAGACAAGACATATGAAACACACCATGATGTCTGGCACATGCTTAGGAGTTTAATAAATGGTAGCTATTAACTACACCAAGGGTAATATAGGCAAGGGAGTGCACACAAAATAAAAAAGGTTAACATGTCTGTCCATTGTCTTTAGTATATGTCAAAATGCAAAAACAAAAACAAAGCAACATAAGCAAAACAACTGCTGCTGAAGAAATGTCTAAATTATCTAGAAAAAATGTTATTTCTATTTTGTTAAAATTTAATATTGTGAAAAATTTTAAACATTTTTTTTGTGTGTCAAGTAACTATAATATCTACCTAAATGGTTTTCTCATTCATATTGCCAGGACTCTTTCACATCCTCTTTGAATTACCAAGAACTAAGCAAGCTCCCCAAAAGGTTTTCATAATGCTTCCAAAGCATATATCTTATCCAATTTTCTTCTCAAGCCATCAAGGTTAGTGCTTCCCAAGGTCATGGACCAGAGATGAGTTTGGGGTGGTGCCCCGCTGAGGAAAGCTGACTTGTGGGGCTTGGAAGGAAAAGGATAGCCTGAGAGCCTTGACACAGAAATGCTTTCACAGCCAGGACTTTGGAGGCCATCTGGTCCCTATTTCACGTGCCCTGCCTGTTCTTCCATTAACCCACCAAGCTGCCTCACAAGTGATAACATTTGCCAACCTTACATCTCTCAGACCTGCCATGCGCCTGAGTCAGGCCTCATGACCCAACTTCAGTTTGATAAATGTCGACTCCTTATCTGGGCAGATGTTAAGAAAGTTCAAGAGAACTTTCAGTACCTCAGAAGTTAAAGCCAAAGGGTAGGGGTTGGCATGCTGTGCTTAGAGGGATGAAGGGTGGTCTTGAGGCATGTTGGAAGCACTGCTCGTGTCCAAGAGGAGCGTTTCCAGCCTTAGAGCAGAGGTGGGGGCGTGTGCTGAACACTTAGTAGTGCCAGTGACCTTCTTTGGCTAGGTGGCCTATGGGAACTGGGCACGTTCATCTTTCCCTCTGCCTTCCCTTATTATCAAGCTGAGCTGAACAATAGTGACTCCCTCCTTTCCAATGGGCATCATCTTCAGAAAGCACTTTGTGATCAATATGGGGGCAAAAGGAAAGGTGACATTGCCACCTGTGTTTGGCCCACCTCAAGGAAATGGGGCTCAGGGTTGTTGAGTACCTCGTTCATTAAATGGAGAGATTATGTGTGCAGGGCCGAGGTGTAGGGATGGAGGTTGATAACCACCATCTAGAAATGTGGTATCTCCAAACTTCGTGGATGAGTAGAACTGCCTGGGAGCATCTTAAACATCCAGAGCCAATAAATCAGATTCCCCAGGAACATGGCTCAGAATCTGTGATTTAAAACCCCACCCCCAATTCATACTGATGATCAGCCAGTTTAAGAACAGTTGGAATGGAATCTACATTCATTGAGTAGAGTAATTAGAGCAAGAGTGAATGTGCTCACAGTGATGATTGGAAGCCAACTGGCACTTCTTACACAGGTTCATTTTTTCAACATCATGTAATGCATTTTTATTGAGCACCTGTTATATGCTAGCAATTGCAGTGATCAAATAGACACAGACCTTACTGAGGGTGCTTAGAGGCTGAACGTACACCATATATTCTAGGACTCTTGACTTTGGTCTTCTTTTGTGTGGGAACATGTAGACAACTGTGCTCAACCAATTTAGAAAAAGTCAAACCAATTGTTTGGCATTATGTAAACCAAACAACCCTTATATCACTTATTTGACAAGCATTTGTTTAATGCCTTTGCTAAGTAATATGGGACATTCAAAGAGGAAATGACAATATGAATTCTTCTAAATGTGATTTGATAATAACAACAATAACCACAATTTATTAGGTGCCCAGTCTGTGCTAGGCATGGTTAGACACCTTCACATTTAATTTTCAGAACAACATGCCTGGCTTCAGAGCTCTTTGCATGGTTCCTCTTCCTCATGGAAAAAGTGTTAATAATCACAACTTCTGGGCTTGATAGTCTTACACATCTGTACATGACTCCAGCTCCATCACTTAGTTGCTTTGTGATGCTGGACAAGTTGCTTACTCTATCTGAACCAGTTTTCTCACCTGTGAAAAATGAAGATTACACAACCTTCTTTGCAGAGTTGCTGAAAAGCAAAATGAAATAATGTTTCTAAAGATTCAAAATAATGCTTGGTGCATGGTAAGTGCTCAATCAGTGCCTGCTCTTCCCTTTTGATTTGTACCCACACATGAATCCCAGGCCATCCTAATAAGAATTAGAACTGAAATTCTCAGAGCTGCTGCCCAAAGGCAATATAAATCTACACAGGCTATACTTTTATGTAAGGGGAAATATACCATAAATGTGAGATTTCTGCAGCAGGCAGTGTGTGACAAATATCAAATAAGTGGCCACATCATTAGGTGCTGGGGAGCTTGGGAGAAAACTGAAGATGCTATGGACTGGGTAGCAGGAAAAGCTTCAAGGCAGTAGTGAGTCTCGAAGGACAGGGGATTTCAGACACATTGAGAAAAAGAAGAAAGTGTACTCCCAGTAAGGAAACCATGCAATTCAAGAGAGACCAGAGAAGTGGCAATGCTCAGGTGTGCTCACGGGCCAGGGAGTTGCAGCGTGCAAGGGTATAGAATTTGTGCAGAAGTTTAAGGCAAACCTAATACTTGAAAGTTCAGCTGGGCCAGATTACCAATAATCTTGATTGCTGGCACAAGGGCATGGGTGAGAAGGAGCCACAGTTTACTAAGCTGTCCAATGGCAGGGTAACAGCCATGTGTTGGGGAATATTTATCTGGAAGTCACGCATCAGATGGAATTGATTGGGGGAAGGCCAACTTCAGTTAGAGGATGTGGCCACATTTGAAAGATCCTCAGCCAGATTCCTTGAGCCCTGACTTTCCTATTTCCTTCCAAACCACCTTTTTAGGGTCTGCAATCCATCTATTCCCTAAACCTCATCCAAGCTGAATGACAGCCCTGTCCTTCAGTCTCAAGATTTCAGAATCATCCTCTACTCTTCCCTATTCTATGGTACCCACATCTATCCAATTGCCATTCACATTGACAATGTCACTCAGTCATTTGATTTTAATAGTGTCCTTGGCATCATACTATGAGTCTCTGTCATCTGCCTGCTGTCATCTCCGTCCACACTGCCAAACCCTCATCTCGACCAGGGCCAATTCTCATCTGTATGCTTCTAGCATCTTCTCTTTGGGTCTCTATTTATCAAATATCACTAATATTCTAGGAAATGTATAAACACACAGAATGTTAGTGCCAGACAGGGCCTTCAAAATCATCTAGTCCAACACTCTCAATTTGTTAAAGAGGAAATTGAGAGATACAGCAACATGGGAAGTTCGAGAAACTTTAAATCCAGGTCTTCCAATCCCCCTCCCCCCATGGGTAATCTCATATTTGTTATATTGTCTGTCCTGAGTGAGCTCGTGATTGCTCCTTCTCAACCTACTTCCAAGTCTCCTCCTCTTCCCTGACCCAGATAAACAGAGGTGATCACCTCCACCTTTAAGACAACAAAGTACCTCTCTTACAGGTCATCCCATTGTTGGGTTTATTTAGTTGATGAAGATATCCTGTCACTCAATACTGGAGGCTCCTGAGGGCACTCGTTAATACTAGATCCTTGATAAATATTTTTATTTTTATTTTTTTTAAGATTTTATTTATTTATTCATTTATCCCCCCCTTGCTGCTTGCACTCACTGGGCCAGCCAACCACGCCGTGCGGGCAGGCCTTGCCCTCACCAGGAGGCCCCGGGAACCGAACCCGGGGCTTCCCATATGGTAAACGGGAGCCCCACTGATTGAGCCACAGCCGCTTCCCCCTTGATAAATATTTTGTGAGTAAATGAATAGATGGGTGAAAGAGGAAGGAGAGGAGCAAGGAAGCAAGTGAGGAAGGGAAGGGAGAGGAGAGGGAGACAGAGAAGGGAAAAGAGGGAAGGAGATGGAAAAAGAGAAGGAAAGATGAAGAACCAAACTTCTCCCGCAGTTTTCTGCCTCTGTGCTCAAGGTTTGGCATCACTTTGCTAAACCAGCTTCTGCCTCTGTATTGTAAAACCGAGAAGGCATGCCCGAGGATATTATCTATTCAGTGATTCCTGTGGAAGACTCCACTGTTTACTGATGCACTGTATTCTTGAAGATGCTGCCAAGAGGGGGAAGGGATAGGCCTTCCCAATCAGACTTGATGTGCTGTTTTAAAAACCCTTTACTTGGGCACCTGCTGATTAAAGACTTCGTAATGTAGTGAAGAACGACGACAACTGAGAAAACTGCTAGTGGGGACTGAACAGGCTCAAAATTAACTGGCTTCCAACATTTTCACAAGTCCTCGAGTTTTCACCATCACATATTCAAGGTTGCCATTTGTGCCATTGAAACTTCTAAATTAAGATTTTGTGACAACTCTAAAATATACCTACGTGAGAGTCATAAGAAAATCTTCCTCAAATAAGGAAATGGTGGGAATTGTTTTTCTCCATATTGAAACATTCCAGTAAGTAAGAATCATCCTTTGGGTGAGAGGTGCATACCGAGGGAAGAGAGAGACTCCATTGGTGAAGTTACATGTACTCTTAAGGGCATTTTGCATGTGACTATTTCTGATGATATCCCTTTAAAAAAATCTAGCACTATTATGGGTGCATTTCATTAGTTAAAAGGGTGACATTTTCGTGTATTAATGAAATAAAGTTAAGATCCAATCAGATGAACCTGACATAAATATCCAATTCTAACTGATAGAGTTTTTACATTTTCATTGATGATAAATGGCTTCCTGATTAAAAGAGAAATTCTAGCTGCTTCCTAGAAGAACAGTTGAGAGGAAAAGGAACATAAAATAAAGATGTATTGCAGAGGATAGTAGAGCTATGCGAGTTTCACATTTTTCTTAAATGCACATGACAGGGCGCCAGTGGAAAGCCCCCTGGGAAATAATTTACAACAGGTGAAACCAAGGCTCAGATAAGTTAATTGAACTTGCCTGAGTCACTCTGCAAATTTGTGGCAGGAAGGGATTTGAACCCAGAGCCACTGAATTATGAGGCTGTTGCTCACTTACAGAACGTCCATGTTATACAGAAACATCAGGTGCGTTATTACAAATGTTAACATAAGAAAACCTGGCTGCTAGAGTTGAATTCTACTGCTAATTATTCTACTGGGCCACTTCCTCGCTGTGCCCTGGTAGTCTATTAGGTTGTGCTGCTGGCTGCTCATTTGTCATTCTCCTCTCCAGATTAGAATGTGTTCTAAGGCTACAGTCATTTGTTTTTATAGTTTATTGTTTTAATGCTGTTTGCTTGTTCTGAATTTAAAGGGAAAATGAAAAACTTGCTATCCACAATTAAACCTTCCTAATTTACACCCCATTAAATTCAGGATTTGTGGTAATTCAACTAAAGCTGAAGGTGAATTTTGTGCTTCTTTTGAAGAAAAGCTGAGCTAAGCAAATTAATAGTTAAATAAGGGACCTATTTAATTACTTAATTCCTGACCTATGGTGGGGACCTAGACCCTCATAAGAACCTGATGAAGGATATAGCTCCTCTCACCAAGAGAAAGAACACACTCAGCATGCTGTGTATAATTTGAAGGGGCTTTTGGACTGTAGAACTCCTGCCCCATTGCCTATTTATAAATATCTTCTTTTCTGTTCATAAAAGCACACCATCCATCTGAAACTGTTTTGTAGCAGTATGTTTTTTTAGATAACTATGTATTAGAAAGTGACACAACATGTTTATTTGCAGATTAATTCTGACTTTTCATTAACTCCTCCTTAGTTCACATCCATACTGTTTTATTGTACAAAGATAGAATTTAGTATATCTGTAACTGTTACTGATAATTTATCTAACTATTTTAATTTATTAGGTGATATTCTGGTTGTTCTTTGAATTAAGCTAATGGGAAGCTGGGAAGCAGTCTGGCAGTAGGGAGGCAGTAACATGCTCATGTCCAGACCAGAGGCTGCAAACTGGAGGCTAAAGGCACGTAATGCTATGTGGAGCTATATTGGAGTGTGACGCCAAAGGAGAAGTCAGTAATACAGATATTGTCTTAAGTTTTGATATTCTGTTCTTATGAATTTTTTGCATTATTTTGATTTTTAAAAAGATTAGTTATCTTGATTATGGAATTTCTTTGGTGCCCCCTTACATTTTACACCTGGGACAAATGCCTCACTCGCCTCACCCTAGTCCCAGCCCTAGCTGGAGGGGACAATGTGGCCAGCAGAATGTTTTTAAAAGTGGAACTGTTCTCAAGAAAATCAGTATTTCTAGAATCACCTGGGGAAAAAAGCGGAATACCTGGCAATATTGGACTTGCATTTCCACAGGACAAAAATAAAAGGCTTCACCCAAGTGGCAGCTGCCTCCAGAGGGGGTAGGTGTTCCCTAGTTCTCTGCAGACCCCACCATTTCTTGGCCAGTTCAGTATTGCCTGGCCCCTGTAGGCATTTGAGTTGAGCACTGTGAGGCTAGATGAAACGGTGAGTGTATCAAGATTATCCTCTAACCTTCGCAAGACTTGCTCTGCCACAGCCGGTAACATTCCATCAGGATTACTGATGTGCCACCCTTGACATTAAATCACAAGACAAGATCACTGCCAGCAAGACCCTGGGATAAACACATTGACTTGCAGTGAAACATCAGAGATCACAGTGCCTAGTGCATATTTCACATGTATTGCCTGCATAGCAAACATTATCTTTTTTTTATATCAAGGACTTAGGCTAACAAGTACTTTTATCATTGCTAAGATTTTCTGAACACTTACAAAATATTTAACTCTGCAGATATATGATTGTAAAGAATCATGTGCAGTATAGTAATATCCTCATTTTATTAATGTGGAAACTGGGTTTCCAAAAGGTTAAAAAAATTGCCCAAGGACACGCAGGTAGTAAATGGAAGAACCTGAACTCAGATCGCGTTGGATGACACCAAAATCCTACGTGCTTTACCACTGTGCACTCTGCCATCCAATTTAATAATAGACACCAAGCTTCCTAAATTCACTGATTGTTCTTTGCTGTCAATGACATTAGCATTTCATAAGCACATGGAGTTTGATCCAAGTGCATACAACAGCTGCCTGTTGTATTCAATTCACTTTGAGGGTCTGTATTTCTTGTTTCTGTGCCTTTTTTCATACCAGATTAATTTCTCAAGGGTTAATCGTGTGACACTTACTTTAATTATGCCTCTCTAGTCACGACAAATGACAGCATTTGACTTCTTGTTGTCTTCCTTTGTGTTGTGTGACCAATGAGATTATTAATAAATGCCTTTTTATTATGTAGTCATGCTGTAGGTGCCCACAGGGTCCAGGCCTGCCTCATGCATTTTACTCTGGGTGCAGTGTCGGCAGGGCCTTGCAGATTTGCTAATGAGCTAAATCCGGTTAGTGCCACATGTCCTGGACTGCTAGGGATCTTTTAAGTACATCGTTGCGCTCAGAGACTCAGCTGGGTTCAGTTTGCGAGAGATTAACTTCTCATTCCAATTAGTGGAGAGTCACACTGCTAGAGAGAGGGCTACTGGTGGAGTCCTAAACCCAGAACCCTCTGACTGATGAATCATGGACTAGTCAATAACAACCCCCGACATAGGAAAGGATGGCCTCGAGAAAGGATTTTTTGTTATTGTTTAATGTGTGACTTGGAGATCTCTTAATGGTGTGGGCAGTTGGGGGGTGGGGTGGGTAGGAGGCTGTTTTGTTTCCCATGTGGGCAGCAACTGAACAGGAAATCTACTTTGACTTCTATCTAGAATGATAAAAGGATAGAAATCAAGGGAGAGAATTAAAATAAACTTGAAATTGGGTATTTAGAATCTTTGCCCAGATTCCTCCACCATAACACATGGGTAAAATGCCCTTCTAAATTCCATGTTTCATCTTATTTCCAAATAATAATAATAATAACCAACAACTATTGAGCACTCACAGAGTCAGGGACTCTTAAAAATTGCTCTGTATATATTAATTAATTTAATCCTCACAACAACCCGTGGAGAAATTATCCTCCTACGTTGTTCTTCTAACAAAATTTGTGAGATAATTTTTTTGGAGCAGACGTGTCTCTTCTCATGTCTCATTCTTGAGTTCAATTAATGTTTTGAGCTGTGCATGCCTCTATTCCATGTTTTTGTTCAGAGGGCAAACGAATAGCTATTTTTAAGTAGCTTGTCTTTTTGGGTGATAGTCAAGTCAAGCCCAAATCAGGTTTCCTCTCAGTCATGTGGACATGTGAGGAAGAAGAAAGTTCCACAGACCCAGAGAAGGGGGGGGTGTGAGGAACAGGGGGTAATGTGCTTTTTATTGAGTATAATTTCTGATGAGAAAAAGATGTGCATAATACAATACTCAGCCTAGAGCCAAATAAGAGTAGAAATGCACATCTTCTTTTCACTTAAGATTAAAAATGATTCAGAAAAATGTAATCTAAAACATGCTCCATAGTGAAGTAAAAATATCCTGTTTAGATTAAAATTATCTCACCATACCTCTGTTAATAAGACAGGCAAACTGACCCATCTAAAGAGAACTCCAGAGGTATTCCTGAATAGAAATCAATGCACATACCCCAAACCACAGCCCATCTAAAAATCAATGAGTTTTTTTAAAACTTGTTTTACAAGAGAATATATTCTTTGTAAGCCAGGAAAACCTAAGGGGCTATTTTTGGGGTGTTTTCTTCTTCTTTTTTTTTTTTTCAAAAGTAATAGCCTATCTTTAAAGATCAGGTATCAAAATCCTTATTTGTTTAACAGAAGGCAAAGATAAGACAGGATTTTAAATGTAAAAATGTTTTCTGAGGCTACAATTGTATACACACACATACATACATATACACATAATGGCTTTAAAATGGCCTCCCTGTCTAGAGTCAGCCAAAGGCAAAGCTTGCTAAGGGAAAGGGTTTGAATGGACATGCAAAGTGTCCATAAATGTGCTTTTTCAAGAGTGTAATTGCTTCCTTATCCTTAATGTCTGCAGGGGAGTCAGAGTGGCTGACGCTTGAACATACAGCAGAGCAAACAAAGGATCCACTTGAAAAAATTACATGAGGAGATTTGATGGGTATGTATTCACATGCTGGGAGTGGGAGTGGGGGAGTGGATGGTTTTGTGGTGGACAGGCAGGAGGGATACAGGCACTAATCAACAAAAATCTTGAGGATCTCCTGGTTTCGCTTTTGACCCTATTACAGCAGTAGTTAAATTTTATGAAGGAAGCCCATTTGTTCCCTGTATTTTCTTAAATGGGTCTTGCTCACCATGTAGGTCCTAAGAAGCCACTTTTTCTTTTTTATTCTTTATGAAATGCAGCCTCAGGAGGATTCACTCAGTGACAAGTAAAAACGACTTCTTTCTGTGGCTTGAGGAGCCCCCCATCTCTCTTCTGGACCCCGCTGGTCAGCACAGCTGGTTGGAAACCGTCTCTGGAGAGCCAGGGCTGGATCTTGCTCATCCACGTGTTCCCTGAACATGGGACAAATTTCCGGCACGGGGAGTGACGTTTTGCTAAATGAAGAAAGATTCTGGTTAATTCCTAGAAATTTGTTTATTGAACCTGGTGAAGAGGAAAGCAGGGATGTTTATATGATATCCATTAGGCTGCATAACTTCATTTTTTAAATCAGGATGAGTTGGGTTTTTTTTCCATCCACAGAGCACTTTTGCAAAACCTCATTTGCCAAATAATTAATAGAAATCTAAGCTATAAATGATTTGCCTGAAATATGTGTTTAGCTAAAAAATATAGCACTGAGAGAGGTGTCTTTGATGTCCAGAAATGGAGAGTACAGGGCGACTGATGAAAGCAAGTAGGTTTTCAGGTTTTTGGCTTTCAGGCTGAAATCCCTGAGAGTTCATACCTTGGTGGAGGCAATGGCAGCTCAGAGACTGCTCTTATAGACTTGTAGGTCTAGAAACTTCAGGCTGGGGCCCTCATGGGAAAAATTGAACTCTGGAACTTGTGGTTTGTGATCTTCAAATCCACTTAATACTGATTTGTATCAGAAATTGGATTTATTAATTTATAATACAACAAACATTTTTCCATTTTTTAATTAGAGAAGTTGTAGGTTATAGAAAAATCATGCATAAAATACAGAGATCCCATCTACCACCCTATTATTAACATGCTGCATTAGTATGCTACATTTGTTACAATTCAAGAATGAACAGTTTTATAATTATACTATTAACTATGGTCCATCGTTTACAACAAACATTTTTCAGTTTTGAGTATGTGCCAGACATTGTGCTACCAACAGACCAAGACAGGCCTCCAATCTTCCACTGGTTTTGCAGTCCAGTGAAAGATGGACATATAAATAACCACCTTAGGTCTTCAGTGTGTGGTATCCAGACCAGCAGGATCAACATTATCTGGAAGTTTGTTGGAAATGCAAGGTTCATTCTCCCCCTTGCTTTGGGGTGGGCTCAAGCAATCTGGATTTTAACAAGCCCTCCAGGTAATTCTGATACATATTAAAATGTGAGACTCATTGACCAAAACACCAGTTAGATGCAGTGGTTCTCCACCACGGCTGCATGTTAGAATCACCTGATGCGTAGGCCCCACACCCCACTCCACAGCAATTAAAATGGATTCTCTGTTCATTGGTCCTTCCTTTCTAATCACTGCTTTGTTCACCTGGATTTAATGGCTCCATGGTCTTCTAACACTTGGCTGGAGATGCCAATGCCAACATTTACAGTGCCCAGTGATCTTCCTGAAATTTGTTCTGTTATATTTTTCTTAGATGTTCTTTTTTTTTTTTTTTTTTTAGCTCACACCTGATGTGAAGATCTAACCAACTTACTAGGATTTACTTCAGATCCCCAAGAAGATTCCAAATGTGCCCAGATATCTTGCCTTAGCTACCACCTGATTTTCCCCTTTTGAGATCTTTTGAGATTTATCTCTTTAGCTTGAAGCTTTATTTTTCCTTTTCAGATGAACTCCCACTGAGAGGAAAAACAATAATCAGTAATTGCAACTTGTAAGTAAAGATTCCAATACAAAAAAAAAAGAAAAGCCCAATGAAAAACATTGATCAGACTCCAAAGGTGAACTAGAATTCTTTGCTTTTGGCTGTATGATAAGCCTAGTTATCTCATAATGATAAAATGTGATAGGCATTTGTATATGTATTTGACAAAAAAAAGAGAGAGAGAGATCTGAAAATGAATTAATAATAAAGCTTGGCAGACAAAAATCTTTCAAAACATGGCTTCCATGGAGGGGAAAGTAATAAATAGTGTCCTTGGTGGTAAAATGGTTAAGAATCACTGCCTTAAGTTATCAGTCATGTGTATGAGAGGAAATGGTGATTTTGAGGGTAGCGGGTTTGTATGGGGGAAGGAAGAAAAGTACTGGTTAAATACTGAGAGAGAAAAAGAGTCTTCTTCAGCCTGATCCCCTTACCCTAACAAATGGAGGCTGGGGGTTTCAGGGACAAGGCAGAATTACTGACCTGGGCCTGAGTTTGGGGAGCCTGTTGCCTGAGACTTCAGTGTGAGGTTCCAAGTAGTTACTAGAAGCAGTGTCCTGTGAGGGAGAGTGAGGTCAAAACCAGGAAGTTAGCGTACGATCAGGACACGAGTTTATTTAGGAAGAGAGAGAGAACTCAGAAATGAAGTCAAATAAGGCAGACGAGAAAAGAAGTTTGAAGTTGACCCTTGGAATAGCAGAGCTGACAGCAGTCTTAAGGAGAAGGAAACTGAAACAGCCTGGAGCCTACGAGCAAATTTTCCAGCTTCACTTAGGAGTGTACCCTGAATGGCCAACTCAGAAACCTTAACTCAGAAGGAGAGAGCCTTCTTCAATTCCTGAAAGATAACGTACACAGCCTCAGGTCCCATTTGGACAGCTGTGGACAAACCTGCTAGGATGTGAGCCTTGTCTGTGAATGGATGCTATGGCTCACTGGGGATTTTGCTGAAATGATCAGATTCATTTTGCTTGGGTTTGCAATGGCAATAATGACATTAAAAACACCACCCATAAAATAGCTATCATTATCTGATTCATTTTTTGACGTGTACTTATGTTTTGTGGTAGTTTGAAAATATCACAGTGAAGTTAATGCCTCATTACTTAGAGCCTCTAAGGTTAGATCTACCAACCTAAATTGAATCACAAAAATACATTTACAGCTAATTCACATATTAGAACAGCTTCTATCAATCATCATTTGCGCACTTAGAGATTTGCATAAACCTCATATACCCTCCAAAGCCCTCTCCCCTCCAACATCCAATTTTCAGGAAATCCATCACACTTGGAAAGCCATGCTACAAGAAATACAGCTGGAAACTGCAGGGGGAAAGGGAGAGGCCCGACTTAAACCGGAGACACTACCTCAACCACTGGGTAAGGGCCAGGATGATGTGAAGCTCTGCAAATATAAAGACCCAAGTTACACAACTTAACTTCTCTGTGCCTCAATATGTTCATCTGTTAAATGAAAATAAAGCCATTCCATGCCTCACAGGCCTAAGTGTTAAGTAAGAATTGCCATGGTCCTACACGATGGTGAAAAATACATCTTCAGAGTGGACGCCAAACAGAAAGTGATTCCTTCAGCATAAAGAACTTCAAAATGCCCTTTCCATATTAATATTATACAAAAGAATGTTGGCCTTATTTGAGAGGACTGGCGGTCAAAACACATGAACAGAGACGTTCAGGTTGGAGAGGTAGCAAGCCTGGCATTTTGCAGGACTTACTGACAGGAAACATGACCTCACAAAACTCAATTCAGATTCCTCTCCTAAAGTCCAAGTAAACACAACAGCAATAACTAAGAACTGAGAATAAGGCAGACAAGATTGTATATAACTACCTAGGACAATCTGTGTATAGTTCTTATTATGGGTAACACAAATTATAGGAGTAGTCTCTTACTCAGTGCTTACTATGCGGATTCATTTAATCCTTCCAGACAGTCTTGGCAGGAAATATTGGTATTCCCATTTTAAAGATGAGGAAAGTGAAGCTCAGAGAGGTGACATGAATTGCCTAAGGTCACATAGTTGAATAAGTGGTTGTGCTGGGGTTTGACCCCTGGTCTTTCTAACTTCTTGCTCTGAATTGTTATGAAATTTATCTGCAGAGTGTGAAGTCAACTATTTCCAACATACTTCTCAACTTCAGAATGCCTCAAGCTAACAAGGCCTTTTACATGAACTGACAAGACTATACTCAACTATCACAATCACAGTTTAGGCATATAGAATTTCTAGTTTTTTTAAAAAGTGGCTTGACCCTGAATTTATGTCCTCTTCTTTCAGAAATCCCATGATAAAAATAAGAAAAGGAAAAAATAAAATGTCAACCACTAAGTAAATGGGAGAAAGGTTTTGACAGGTTAAGATGATGGAGGAGTTGTAACTGATGACGCAAGAAGAGAAAGTCATGGCCCAGAATAAACACAGAGAGATGTAGTTAAGGATGATGCCAACAGTCTGGCAAAACCACAGAAAGACTGAAGCTTTATTCAGGAAACAATAACAGAGGGCAAATGTGAGGGCTGGAGTAAGATATGGAACTGCAAACGCATTGTAATTATTTGAGAGTTTGTAAATAGACAGTGAATCACTACCTCTTGCATGAAGCACCTGCCACACAGTCAGGCATCTACCCCTCACGCAAAGAACTCAGAGGGCTTCACTCTTAAGAAATTCTTAAGAAGGTCCCAAGAGAAGACCCTCAGAATTTAGGGGTCCCCCTGTAAATGTGAGCTCTGCACCTTATCACCTTTTAAAAGAATCCCAACAGTTGAATACTCCACCAATATATACACAAATCCCCAATTAGATTTTTGCTATCCTTCTTTTACACATGAGCAACCAAGCTCAGGTCGCCAGACATTTGAGGAAAACCACTAGCATGTAAATAGAAACAAAGATGAACAGTAGAAAACATGGACCTCAGAAAAAAACAAAGATAACTTGGGACAGAGAGAAAACTTTAATCAGTACTCTTACAGAGATTTGAGAATACAGTGCATCCATACATTCATGGGAAAACAAAACAATCAGGCTTTAGATGCCAGAAGTGTGTTAGACAATATTTTGAAAGTCCTACCCTCTGCAAAATCCCTAGATGCTATGTCAACTGCATCGCATGTACTTACACATTGCTGAGATAAAGAGAAAATGAGGGAAATCGCTAAAAAGGAGGTGAAAACAATGTTAAGTGAATAAAGACATCAAGTGTGCCCTGTTGACAGAAAGCCAATAACCAGAACCTAGAGCTCAGAGGTTAATGGTCATGCGTGGAATCTAAGACTGCAACTTAGGTCTGTGCAAAGTGGGAGTTGAGCCTGAAAACTTCACACAAAGCTGCTGCACCTAAAGATGTTGCAGACACAGTGAAATGCTAGCTAGATAAAAATTCACTTACTACAGAGTGATCCAACCTGGAAACTTGTCTGTCCTCATCATATTTCTAGAGAAAAAATAATGATGCTGATAATGGTAGTAGTAGTAGTAACAACAACAACAATAATAATAGTGATAGTAATAATAATATATCCTGAGAATTTTAAATAATAGATCCCCCTCTCAAATGGGTTTGAGGATCAACTTTGTGCTATGTATGCAGTGCTGGAAACACCATACAAGGAATTAAGTAAGTGGTCCCAGTTTGAAAGTGTCCCTGAAAACTAAAAGAAGCAAGCACTAATATCCTCTTGAAGAGTGAATCACCAACCCAGGGCTTTGAAAAATCAATTAAATTCAGGCAAATATAAACTTCATTAAAAACAAAAACATACCACACACAAAAAGGAGTAAGCCATACAACTGAGAGTCAGCAGAAACAACCAACCACAAAACTTAGACTCTGAAGGATCTCAGATATTGGAATGAGCAGACAGAGACTATAAAATTAACTGCGCATGAAATATTTTTTAAAAGTTGGTATAAACAAGGAAAAAGAGATAATAAAAAATCATCAAATTATCTGGAAATGAGTGCACAAAACTTCTAAAAATGAAAAATATAATCTTTAGAATTAAAAACTCATTGGGCAGCTTAAAAAGCAGCTTAGACATAGCTGAAGGAAGAATTAGAGGTACTTTGGTTAGGGTGGAATAGCTCAGAAAAGGCCAACACTCTCACAAAAATTATGTTTTTAAACACATTAGAGACCTATGCTAGCGAGATGTATTAGAGCAGGGATTCTTAGCTAGGGGTCCATGGACCTCCAAGGGGTCTGTGGAAAGATTTCAGGGAATCCATGAGCTTGAATTGAAAATTCAAAAAAAAAAAAAAAACGTTATTCTTGTTGGGGACATGTTAGTGTGGGTCTGATATATTTATTAAATAATACACAGTATAGTGTGTACTTAGTAAGAGATCCGTGGTTTTCACCTGACTGGCAAAGTGGTCCATGGAACAAAAAAGGTGAAGAACCCTTGTACTAGAGGGACTAAAGTAAAAAAGAATAACTACATACCAAAACTTGTGAGATGTAGCTAATGCAGTACTTTGAGAGAAACTTATAGCCTTAGATGCTTATGTAAGAAAAGTAGGCAGGCTGAAATTAACAGGGCTCTCAAATTTTTGTTTCTCTGAAAAGGATCTTTATTTCACATTTAATTTTGAAGGTTATTTTCATTGGATGTAGAATTTTACATTGGCGATTACTTTCAGAGCCATAAAAACACCATTCCATTATTTTCTTGCCTTCATGGTTTCTTTCGAAAAGTCAGCTATCAGTTTTACTGCTTCTCCTTTGACAGTAATATCTCCTTTTATTCTCTGATGGCTTTTAAGATTTTTATTTTTGCATCATTTACCTTGGCATGATTTTCTTGTATATGTGCTGTTTGGAGTTTGTAGAGATTCTTGAATCCAGGAGCTGATAGTTTTCTTCAGTTTTTGGGCAATTCATGGCTAGTATCTCTACCAATAATGTTTCTACCTATCCTTTACTTTCATCCTGGGGGTTCAATTATACATTTATTAGACATAGATAATGAGTCCTATGTCCCTTACACTCTTAACTACTTTTCTATATATTTTTTCCCTTGTGCTTCAGTCTTGATATTTTCTATTAATCTGACTTCTGCTTTTACTAATCCTGTTTTCTCCTGTGTCTAATTTCTTGTTAAACTGATCTATTGAATCCTTAATTTTAATTATATATTTTAGTTCTAGGATTTCCATTTGATTTTTTAAAATAGATTCAAGTTCTCTGGAGAATTTATCTATCTTGTCATTTATTTTCTGGATATATAAATCAGTTATTTTAATGTCTGTATCTGAATTCTCTAATATCTCTATCATCTATGGGTCTATTTCTATTACCTGTTTCTTTTGGTTTTTGAACATTTGATCCTGTCTTTTGGTTTACCTGTTACTTTTTTATTGAATGTCAGATATGGTGTAGAAAAATTATAGAGAAAATTTGAGGCTCTGGTTGGTGTTATCTCTCTCCAGAGAATACTTTTTGCTTTTCATCAGGTGGTAAAATAAGAGCAGATCACCTAAATCCATGATTGGGACGGAGCTTGTTTGAAAATTGATTGCGCACTTTTCTGTGTGTTGGTCTACTTCTGGCTTATCCTAACTTCTAGGGTATAACTCTCTAAGGATTCCTAATTAGAAGACTGGGATTATTAACAACACCCCTCCTCATCCATCCTGAATTCCACTTTTGTCTCCCCAAGTACATAATACTGAAGAAAGTGCATGCCAGTTTCCCAGCCACTGAACTACCACATTTTTGCTCTGCTTGTTAGCCCTTTAGCCCCATTCTACTTACAAATCAGCAAACTTCTCAAAGAGAAAAATACTATAGATTCTCTCACTTCATGAGCTTTCAATCTCTCTGAATTTTTTTTTTTTTTTCAAGTCCTGGCAGACTTGGAAACTCTCTGATGTCTTCAGATAGAGGTTCTTGGTATTTTGTCCAACTCTTCTAGTTATTATGTATGAAAAGGTTGGTTTTCAAAAAGTGATTCCACCATTAGTGGAAGTAAAAAAAATCTGTATATTTTTTAAAAGATAAAATACATTACAAACTCATATTGATAGTTCAAATTCAGGAATACACTATTTTTACTTTATCTCATTGATCTTACATCTGTATCTCCTTTCTACCACATCAAAAATCACAGTTCCCAATGACTAACATTTTACTCATATGGTTTATCTCACAATACATATATAAGAGTCAGATAATAAAAGAACTAACTCTATCAATAAAAATATAATTACTGAAAACAGCTCAAGGTTATTTTAAAAGATATATTTAATTGTGTTTTATAATTATGTGAACTATTTACAAGATTCTAAAGTCAAATCCTTAAAGCAAAGTGTTTTCAAAAATATCTGTCTCTATTCCCATCTCTTCATTCTATTCTGTCCTTCCCTCGTTTTAATGGTTTGTCCTTCCATTGTTTTACTAACATAATAAAATGCATGTATATTGTTAGTGACCTTTTTTTCCCTTAAATAAATGGTAGTATAATATGAACACAATTCTTTACCTTGCTTTATTTCATTTACCATTATATCAATGGTTTTTCTATTGTAGTATATCATGACATTTTGCATTCCTTTCACAGCTGTATAGTAATCCTTTGTCAGTTTTCCCAATGGCTTTCCTATTTCCAATTTAATCCATTATTTACTTAAATATTTATAATTTTAATAATTTATTATCATTTCACTTAAACATTTATTATTAATTTATTTTTCTTTCCTTTTACTTACTTTTGTCTACTTTGTTCTTGTTTATTTAGTTTTTAAGGTGTAAGTTTGGGTCATTGACTTAAAAGGTACCCAAAGGCTTAAGGAGATTGGAATACTAGAGTGGACTCATCATACAAGAATTTCAGTCAACCTCAGTAAACTTCCTTCACCAAGGCTGTGAGAACTATATTTATGAAAGAGTCCCAGCATCTTTGAAGAGCTCTGTAGTGCTATTGTAGGTCAGAAATGATAGTGGGCACTGCTATCACCACAATGGGCCCCTGAATGCAATGGAGATGACCTGTTTCTGAGTAGCAGGGGCCATGAGGTGGCACCACCTCACCAAAGAATATGTGTGCCTGGCCAACACAGCCAAAACAGAATCAGAATAGTTTGATTCACAGATATCAGCATTGGCTAGCTGAACTTGATAACCTTAGAGTTGGAATAGATAGGCAAACGACTAAAGCCTTACTTGACTGTTATAAGTAGAAAAGCCCTAGTTCTGGAAAAATGGAAATCTGACTTGAATTACCACATTAGAGAGTCACCAAGTCCCACGATTGGGGCAATTCACAGACCCAAAGCCCCTTGAATGAGGGGGAGGGTGGGTCCCCTTGAGGAAAGGCCCTATTATACTGCCAACAATTTATACTATGTATGTTCCCCCTCAGTCTTCTCCAAAGGGACCCGTGGCCATTTACCAGAATGTGCATTAAAGAAGGGGATCACTGGATAATGGCTCTGAATTGACACTAATTCTTGGAGACCCAAAATGCTACTGTGGTCCACCAGTCAGAGTTGGGGCTTAGGGAGGTCAGATGATCATTCATTGGAATTTTAACTCCAATCTATATCACTGTCAAGATAGGTAGGTAGATAGATTACAGATAGATAGATAGATAGATAGATGGATGATAGATACAGATAGATGGATGTGTTTGCATGTATGTGTGTGGTAACTAGTTGAATTATCAAGTGGTAGATATTGATGAAGAATGCATCCAATTTTAAAGTATACTTTAACAAAATAAGAAAAGCATAAATTAAAACATGAAAAATATAGTTGTGATAAAACAATAGTTAACATTAAACTTAGTCAAATATTCATGTTTCCAAATATCTAAATGATGGGTTTTGTATTAGAAAATCCTCTCTGGGGGATGCCCTGAATTTTTCACCTGTCCATCAGACCTCATAACAATGGGAAATGTGCTGATTGATATGAGTTCTCTTTCAGGGAGCAAAGGGATAGCACCAGAAATCACAATTCCAAAGCTTCACCCATATTTCACTGTCATGAAGATACTAAAATATGCCAAGGATAGGAAATGAGTTTCTCACTCTTCAATGACATATAATGTGAGAGATGAAACTTGCTCTTTCCTCTTTAATAACTGTGGAAAACTACTGCGCCTAACAGTAGTAGTGATTTCCAAGAGTGATTTTTTAAAAAAACCTGATGGTATTTTTTTAAGACCCTGTTTGAAAATTTCTTTGTTGCCTCAAATATTCTGGTTAGCCCAGGACCATCCCACTTTACCACTGCGCCCTGACATTTCATCTAAATAGAATGCACAACCCTCTATCAAAATGATCCCTGTCTGGAGGATAAATTAAATGATCACCCTGCCTATAAGTCATAGAGGAGCTTGTATTCATGTGAAATTTCATGATCTTTTTTGAAAAAAGGAAAAAAATTCGAGACTTTATTATAAGATTGACAAAAGATCAAATGTCCTTTGGTCAAATAGAATAAGGTGAAAGTCTTACTCTTATTCTCATGCTCTTGAGCCCATAAAATGTGATACAGGGTGAGAGTCTCACCCCAGTTGTCTAGGAAAGTGATTTCTTATGTCAAGAGACAACTTCAACCTCATGGTAAATTAGAAGAAAACAAATGTTAAAGTCTGTTTGGACTCTCACTTTTAAACCAGTTTGGCAATAAATTAATTCCATGCATGGCCTTTTCGTAAGTTATCTCCAAGTCACAAGAGTAAGGGCTCTTAAGTGCTGCAGAGGTGCCCGGGGTCCATGTTCAAAGTCTCCCTTTTCACTAATCTGCTGTAGGTCTTGGGAGTGACATTATGCAGAACCCATCACTGGCCAAGTCACAAGCTCTCATATATCAACATCTGAAGTAGAAGCAGTGAAGTCAGATGCTTCGGGTGGGAAAGCAGCCTCCAGGTTCAGACTAGAACACTTGTCAGTGAAAAGAGTCATTGCGTGAGATGAGGACTTTCAAACAAAGAGCAGCTGAAATGTGGTCATATTAAACATTGCATTTATTCTGTCCTTCCATTTTTCCCACTTAAGTCTGTGAGGTATCTTCCTATCCTTCAAGGCTCAAGTAGAATAGTACCTCTTCCAGGACACCTGCCCCATTTTCTCATTCTGCATCTGTGATATTTTATGCCTCTTCCTAGTTCTTACTCGCTCTGCCTTAAATTTCACTTAGCTCCATGCATACCTGCTTCCCACAACCAATCAGTATAAGCATTTTGAGAATGGGGCATGTTCTGATCATCTTTGAAATCACTTCAGCTCCTAGAACATTGTCTACTATGAAAGTAAATATTTGATTTGATTGAATGAAGTTCTGTTGTTTTTCCTTCCTTTAACCTTTCTTTCATGTGTAAGTGAAAGGAGTGTGCTCACAATTACAGAGTGGGTGACAGACTGCTGTTGAGTCATTTGGAAAGATTCTCCAAGTATCTAGTTGAGGACTCAAGCTATAAGCACATCTTAATGTATAAAGCAACTGTTCCTAGATTTTTCTCTACAGTGTCTTATAGTTTTCCTAATACTATCTATGAGAAGTAGAGTCATTAGAAAGTAACATCCAGTGCATTCAAAGTATTGCTAAGACAATTGTGTAATTCTTGATTTAGAGTGCACACAATACATCATAAGTTAAATGATCAGGATCTTCTGGATTCAATGCCTGGGGCATTTTTTTGCCTTTTTCCCCTATTAAAAAAATTGGAGTTTAATATAAGCAGTAAAATACAATATCCTTGTATGTATAATTGGATGAATTTTTACATATAAATACACTCATCTAACTACCACCAGAATTAAAATGGAGACTATCTCCATTTCAGAAGGTGCTCTTGCTTTCTTAATGTGAATAACCATCCCACCTCCACCAAAATAACCATTATTCTGACTTCCATAACTATAGATTAGTTTTGGTTAGTTATTATGCAGTTCTTTTTCTGAACATGTCCTCTTTAGTCCAACAATGGGTTTGTCTACGCTAATTTGAAATTCACTGGATGTGATTATTTGCCAGTTATAATAATTTCAGGCTGGAGGTGAGGTGTGGGCATTGGAAGTAAATAAACAAACAGTAAAGACCAGCAAAGTTTTTAGGGAAAATAGGGGAAAAGGGGAAAATATCTGTTCTGGGAGAACAAGCTTGTTCAAGCTTATTTTCCAAGCTTGAGCTATAGAAACGGAGCCAGCCTTCTATCCTTTCTGTGTCCGTGGATAGGTGTGCGTGTTCCCCTTGTCCAGACCTGCCATCTCCTGCCCTCCCTGCCTTGCTCACGAGCTGGAGCTGCCTAAGCTGCCTTTTCCCGTTAGCTCTCCTCTTTTAGAGCTCAGTTGCTTGTCTGAAGGCAGTGGTGATTCCCTAGAGTTTAGCTGTCCATCTGCTGAGATGCCCAGGTTCCCAGGGCTCTGCTACCCCTCTGAAATTAAAGTACCTGCTTTCCCAGTTTCACTTATAAGGAAGGGTTTTTGTCTTTGTGGGAATGCTCAAGTTGAAATCATTATCTGCTTTTATAGGATTGCTCATCTTCCACAGAAATATAGAATGTTAGAGCCAGTGGGATCTGATTGCTCAGTCTGATCCAAGGCCCTCATTTAGCAAGTGAAGAAACAGAGGTCCAGAGAAGTGAAACGAACTGCTGGGAATGTGTGACCAGGTAGCAGCAGACCTGTGGTGGGAATCCAGACCTCCAGGCCCCTGCATCTCGGCGCTTGACCACGGTTACATAAAATAAGTGTAAATAAATACATATAAATATAAATAAACATAAAGAAATAAATATAAACATAAATAAATAAGCTCCCACGTGTTACCCATCCCTCCCAATCCTTGCCTCTCACAACTTGTTTAGAGAAAATAATATGGATTGAAATACTCCTTCTATGGTTTGGAGTCTGTTAGCCAATTCTGAGTAATTTCAACTCAAGTCAGCAAATTAGGAAGCATCTCTGAAAATTTGCCTATTCAGCTGTAGAAGAAAACACTTAAAAATATTCATGTATTTTGCACAAAGTACAATAAACTTTTTTTTAAGTTATCCCTTGAGTTTGGCCTGAATTTCTTGAAAGAACATTGTATTGTCTTTGAATTATGAATTAGAAAATTAACAAAAATTGCAGATCTGAGCATGAGATCTGAAGAACACTGGGAAATAAAAGGCTTCCCTTCAAAGTTGGGGATCATTTCAATTGGCTGGAGAATTCAGCCCTTCTTGGAGATTTTACACGGACCAGCAAAATGCACGGGGAAAGTTGCCACCACTTTTTGTTTAGACATTGTTTACTTGCCCTTGTATTGAAAGTGCTGAAGGGGAGAAATATATCGTTTAGGGAATAAAGTTATTTTAGTCGCTAACCTGGTTCTTTAATGCTCAGGCAAAAGATGTAATTCTGCATAATTAGAACCCAAGGAATGACAACACAGTGAAGGTGATAGCTGGGGTGAGGAAGAGTAAAGAGGTAGAAAGAGAAAGTCACTATGTGCTTATCAAACTTTAGTGCTTCTTGAGGTTTTGTAAGTTTACACATGCAAACACACTTTCTCCTCCACAGTCTTTTCTATAAAATGACAAAAAACAGTTTGAAGGAGACAAGACAGCATATGATGACTCTTTTTGACTGCAAATGCACCCATTGGTCTATGTATTAGTAATTAGGCTGATAACCCCCATAAACAAAGCATGATTGTCACACTGAGTTCCCTAATGCCCAAGAACGCTCGGCTCATAAAGGTAACCGTTAGCTTCTTCCTTTGGCTGCATTTTATTTCTCACAGATTCTCCCAAATAGTTCACTATAGCTGTTAAATTAAGGTTGTTTACGGTTACTCCTTGAGATTCTTTAGCGAGCCGTTCCCTAGTGAACAGGGCAAATGCCACTTCTAGCAGATCAGGCTATAGGTTGCTATGTCTTCCTCGATTAAATACAGATGGTCTTCCCACCCCAGTTTCATAATGCACGTTAGGTAGTGGGAAAGAGCCCTAGGCTCTCAAGTAAAGGGACAGATAATTACCATTCCTTGCTTCTGAACTAAACTTTGAATTCATTCATTGGATTCATTCTTTATCTCTATAAGAAATGTGTTGGTCAGTTACAAGCATTGTTTCTATTTTCAAGATTATTGATTGCTACTTTAAAAATAAAGCAACTTCTCTCTCAAACAAATGGCCAAATGAGAGAGATTAGTTGATTTTTTTCCCATTAACAGTCAAATAAAATGAGAAAAATTGCTAAGAAGCAAAGATGACCACTATTATTTTTTAAAAATATTGTTCCTGGCTTCCCTGTGTGTGAAACTGAACTCCTGTAGTTGCATTCACACTCTCATCACATTTATCTGAGTGGTCAATCCATCAGAGAAAGGCTCCTCTATTCCATCCATTCATTTAAATGGATTTATGTGCAGCTTTGTTCAGGACAGGATTTTGATTGCTGCCAAGGTTTTCTCCATTTAAGAATCGAGTCATTGGCGTTTTAAATGTAAAACACTATCTCTGTTATGGTATAGCCTGGAGCATAGGAAAGAACATTAGGTTGGGAAATAGAAGAATTTAAATCCCTGATTTGTTAATACTATGTGAACACTGAATATGATCCAAGTACTCTGAGCCTCATTTCCTTCACCTGTGACATATGGATAAAAATACTTCTGAGGATTAAATATGTATGCGACAATGTCTTCTAAAGCCTAATGTTCTATAGAAAGGAGGCACTATTGTTATTTTATTACTATTAATTATAATTCCTAGTACAATAGATGTTTCTAGTGATTATGATCTTTAAGTTCCTACATACATAAGTGGAAATAATGAAGTCCTAAGATCAATGGTATTTGGGGAGCCAATAAACAACACTCAGGGGCAATCCCTAGACCTTATTCTATAGTGTTTCAGAAGCCAGATTGGATTCGAAAAGGGGAACGATCAAGGTAAGGAAACCAGTTGGAAGGCTGTTGTTGGTGATAATCCAGAAGATGGATAACGGTGGCCTGAAGTAGGATAGTGACAGTGGGGATGGAGAAAAGTAGATGGGATGAAAGATGAAAGGTGGAATTGACAGAAATTGGTGATAAATTGGATGTGAGTATTGAGGGAAAGGGAAGGAAAGGTACTGTATGTCCTTCCTTGAGATAGGTAGGAGGGGATGGAGGATGTGCAAGGGATGGAATGAGTTCAGTGTTTAACATGTTGGGTTTGACATGTCAGTGGAACACTCAAATGGTGATTCCAATAGGTAGCTACATATATGGGTCATCTAAAGCTCAGGGGAGATCTCTAAGCTGGAGTTCTAAAGAGATTGGCACACATTCAGTAGTTGAAGTCAGTGGTATCTTGGATGAAAGTATCCAAGGGACTGAAGAGAGAAGAGGTCCCATGAAGACCACTGAGGAACTTTATTTATTGGACAGGTGGAGGAAGAGAATCCTACAAAGAGACTTAAGGTGAATCACCACAGATTGAGGAAGAAAACCAAGAAAATGTGCTTTCAGAAAAGGCAAGGAAAGGGAATTTCAAAAAGAAGGCAATTGTCAACATTGTCAAATGCTACATGAAGGACATATAAGCAAAGTGTCTGCTGTTATTAACAACAGAAGGATACTTGTAATTTTTTAAATCAGCTTTATTTTAAATGTGCAATTTAATGGCTTTGACAAATGTATACAGTCATGTAACTACCACCACAATCACAATATATAACAATTCTGTGAACCCAAATAGTTCCCTAAACCCACTTCGAAGTCAATTGCCTCCCCCCACTCCTAGTCACAGCAATGACTGATCTGCTTTCTGGCACTGTAGTCATGCCTTTTCTAGAATTTCATGTAAATAGAGTGATAGTAATTTGGTATAACGCTTTTGAGATTCAGCCATGTTATTGTGTGCATCTCTACTTTTTAAAAATTGCTGAATCCTGTTCCATTGTATGGCTGTGACATAATATGTTTATCCATTTACTACTTTTTGGTTATTATGAATAAAGCCATTATAAACATTCACGTGTACATCTTAGGGTGAGCATATGCCTTCATTTCTCTTCAATACTAGGATTGGCATGGGTGACTCATATGGTAACTCTTACTATATGTTTAATTTTATAAGAAACTGCCAACTGTCTTCTAAAGAGGCAGTATCATTTTTGCATTCTCACCTGCAGTGCAGGAGCATTCCAGTTGCTCCACATCCTTACCAACACTGGCAATTACCAGTATTTTTAATATTACCCACTCTGCTGGGTAAGTAGTGGTATTGCTTTGGTTTTCATCTGCATTTCCCTAATTACTACTGATGTTAAACATCTTCTCATATGCTTATATTATATTTGAGGACATGTCTATTCAAATTTTTTTATCCATCTTTTATTGGGTTGCTTGTCTACATAATACAGATTTATAAGGGTCATTTATGTATTGTGGATCAAGCCTTCTATCAGACATAGGTTTTCAAAATATTTTCATCCCTTGGTGATCTCTGTCCCTTATTGAATAATATCTTATGTTTTGAAAACCATTGTTTTCTCATTTTTTCAGATGGAAAGGTAAATCTGGTCCTTGTTACTTCACGTTGGCCAGAAGCAGAAGTCTCTATGCTTCATGTTGGATACATTTTTTGCTATCTTCAAGTTCAGTGAACGTTTCTTCTTTCATGTCTTGTCTGTGTTATACGATCTACTTTAGTTTCCCATCTACTAAAACAAATGCCATACCATGCATTGGCTTAAACAACAGGAATTTGCTGTCTCACAGTTTTGAAGCTAGAAGAAGTCCAACATTGAGGCACAGCAAGGCAAAGCTTTCTCCCAGAAAACTGTGGCATTCTGGGGCTGGAGACCAGTGATCCTTCTTGCTTGGCTTTTCTGATACATGGCAATGCACATTGCAGCATCTTCTTTCTCTTCTGGGTTCTGTTAACTTCCAGCATTTGGCTGCACCCCCATGGCTTCTCTCTCTCTAGCCTTCTCTATAAGGCCTCCAGTAATAGGAGTAGGACCCATCCTAATTTAGTTGGGCCAATCTTAACTGAGGTAACCTCATCAAAAGGTCCTATTTACAATGTTTTCTATGTCCACAGGAATGGATTAAGGTTAAGAACATGTTTTTCTGGGGTAAGTAAATGCAAGCCTCCATACCATTATGCATTTTTATTTCCAATATTGTATTTTCATATCTAGAAGTTCTATTTGGATCATCTGGATATCTTCCATTTTCCTCATCATGCTCATGTTTTCTTCTATCTTCCTTTACCTATGGTACATACTGATAATAGCTGTTTTCACATCCTGCTAGTTCTATCACATTTGTCAATTCTCTGTCTGCTTCTATTGATTGACTTTTCTCTTAATTATGAGCAATAACTTCCCACTTCTTTTATGCCAGATGTTATAAATTTTATATTGTTGGTTGCTGAAATATGTTATACAAAATGTTTGTTTTTATTTTGCATGCAATTAAGTTTCTTGGAATAAATTTGATACATTCATGGTTTGCTTTTAAGCGTAGCTCCAGAACAACCCTATGTATAGGTTTTACTTAGCCCCACTATTAATGTTATACCTTTCTGATCATCCTTCCTAAAGCCATGGTTATTGTAAGATATTTCTACCTGACTTAAAGGAACACAAACTATTCCTAGCCTGGTATATCCTTTGGGAAGTGTTTGACTCTTTCCCTAGCCTTGACTGTTTTCCTTTCTCATGTGTGGAGAGCGTAGCCAAAGACTGAATGAGTCATCTCTGCAAATTTTCAGCACTCTCCCTCTCCCTATGCTGTCCCCTTCCCTCTGATTCTTTGTTACACAATTTCTAATAGCCTTGTCCTCTCTTAACTCTGATCTCTGTCTCTTCAATTCAGCGAGACTGCAGATTCTGTTTCATTCCCTATCCATGTGGCATGGCCTAGAAACTGCCTTAGGCACTAAGCCAGTGAGATTGCAGGGCTCATCTTATTTGTTTCCCTTTTATCAGTGATCATAGTATTGTGCTGCCCTTTGTCCAAAGTCTGAAAACTGTTATTTTATATATTTTGTCCAGTCTTTTATTTGTTTAAGATGGTAAGATAAATCCAGTGACTGTTTCTCCACCTTGGTAAGAGGCAGAAATTCAACACATCATTTTAGGGAGAGTGGTTTCACTGACATGATAGGGTTATATAATATATTACCTAAGTTTGAGGAATTAGTGGGAGGTGAGGAAAGACAGGTAGACAAATATTTTCAAATATTTTGTTATGAAGGAAATATGGAAGATAATGTGTTATCTTGTACAGGACATTGTCAAAGGGGAGGGTTATTAAACTTGAGTATTTTTATGTATCATAAGGAAGTAGACTATACAGAGAAAGAGGAGAAAATTTACAAATGAAAGTGTCATAGATGCCTGGAAAAGATGGGAACACAAAAGTAAGGATTATCTTTAAATGGAGGAGTGTACTGCTTCTCAGGTCTTATATATGAGTACTATTCTCCAGCGTTGCACAGTTACCTAAGCATAGGCAGGGAGAAGACTGGTAGGTGAATAATTTTAGAATGAGAATGCAATGGAGAGTTCATGCCACATTTGTTTTCATTGTAGGGGGAGGATTTAGGGGAAAGAAATCTAGAAGAGGAAACATACAAGCCAAGGTGCTATATGGAGAGGGAATAAGGTGCATGTGGGTGACTGAAAGAAGGTCAGTGTGGCTGTAATGGGAGGGTGACCAGAAGCATGGTTCAGGATGAGGCTGTAGAAATAGGGAGTGGTCCACCATACAAGGCTTCATGGAGCATGTTAAGAAGTTTTGATGTGATCCTTTTGGGTATATCATTGAAGTGTTTTAAGCAGGTATGGGGGCCATATGAATAGATTTGTTTTGAAAAGATCTCTCCAGCTTCAGTGTGGAAGGCAGATGGGGTGGGTGCTCCAGAGAGGTTATAAGTGAAACATTTAGAATGTTAGTTCCTTTTTGGTTCACTAGTTCATTTGGGAAATGACAGTATCATGGATGAGAATGGCAACAAGATTTGGAATGATCTAAGAGACCCTAAGAGGTAAAATATACAGGACTTAATCCTGGATCATATGAGGTTGGTGAGGGAAAGAGCTACTTTGCCGATTTACATTACTAGCTCCATGGTGGCCCCCGTCACCAAGGAATGGAACTTTGAAAGTAGTCAGAATTGGACAAGGGGGCTTCAGTTTGGGGCATATAAGTTTGAAATGACTTTGAAACATACAAGAGGAAGTAGCAAGTAAATAGAAGGATATATAGGGTCTGGTGATATGAACATAATATTAAGAGAATGGCTGAGGAATTAAAATGGTTTAGACAAGCAGAGACAGGAGGTGGTTTATGGGGAGGGAGTAGAGATGTCAAGGGACTGAGATCTTAATAAGGTAAAAAACAGTTACAGTGGAAGTAACTAAGAAAGAAAATAGAAGGATAGGTGATTGCGATAAGAGGATGGGGTTCCAAAAATCATAGATAACTTCTGGGAGTAGATAGTTGAAGTAGAGAAAGTAGTTAGGGTAAAGGTCACTGAAGAAGTGGAGTGAGAGAATTGGGCAGGAAATATATTGGGCACAACATCCATATCAAATTGAGGTCATCCACAATGGCAGGAGAGCAATGGGGAAAGAAGACTGAAAGTCAGGTGCTCCTGTTTTCAGTGAATGAAAAGTAATTGCGATGTTGGTGGGAGACAGTCATGGGAAGGTGTAGGAAGAAGTAATGCTGAATGATACAAGTGTCAAGGAGCAGAGATTTACCAGGAAAATGCTGGCCCTGATGCCTGATTCTGAGGCACATGGCTTGGGGAGAAAAAGATGCTTAGCCTTGAGAGTTTGAAGGGGAAATGACATCCTCAAGGAGAAGCCAGTTATATTATGGGAAAAGAGGTGAAAAGAATGTTCAGTGAAGAGGGCAAAAGAGATTGTTAATCAAGGAACAAGGTTTATGTGGTCAGGGTGATAAGGCATAGAGGAAGATTGGACGGAGAAGAACCATGGAAGAGGAGAGGGATGAAGGTATCAGAGAAGATGGATGACCAGAGAGCTTGTGTCAAGGTGGACATCTGCTATTCAGGAATGTGAAATTTGGTGGCTCAAGCTAGCTAAAGGCTGCCAGGAAAAAGTACCTACAAAATTTCTGGTGGAGCGTGGGCACCCAGGCATCCCAGGAGTTAAATGAAGCTTGCAAAGATTGTACTCTAAGAAGATCTCAGACTCAGACGGATGAAGTGATGTTAGTCTTTCTTCTAGGATCCAATTGATTGTGTCCCAGGAAGAAAGTCTCACTCGGGAACTGGCATCTGCACAGTAGTGAGCAACCTGGTCTGAGGGTACAGAAGCTAGAGAGAAAAGATCAGAGTGGTCAGAGAGGTCCAGGAGAAGAGGGAGAGCACAATCCAGCTACTTGCTAAATAAAAACTGTTAAGAAACTTGACTCTAAGTTACCAGGGAGCCAAAGCAAAAAGGGAAACATGATCAGTTATGTGTATACATAAAAGACTTTTAAAAGGCTATTTAGAAGAAACACAACTATTTCTAGTACTAGGACTAGATCTTCATATTTCTCCTGTGTGGTCTTAGAATGAGAGAAATGTGTGACATCTAAATTCTGTAATGTATCTCATGGGGATCTTTCTTAGTTCATCTAATAATGTTGGGTGATGACTTGTTCTTTCAGGTCATATAAAGAAGTACTTTCCAGTAATCAGAGGTGAAGAGGGCTGTATCATGAAGAAGTGAATTCCTATCATAGGTGGTATTAGAGCTCATGGCAAGTTTGGCATATATAAAGAGTTCTTTGGTAGATTGAATTATGTACCCCAACAAATACAAGTTCTTAATCGTAATATTCATGGCAGGGGGTGTCTACCCTTTGTAAACAGACCTCTTGAAAATGTAATTTTTAATTAAGATGTGCCAACTGAATGAGCGTGGATCTTAATCTATACTTCTGGAGGCCTTATAAAGAGAAGAAACAGAAATTCAGAGTCAGAGGAAGCCAGAGAGAAACAGGAAGTCAGAAACCAGAAGAGCAGTACAAGAAAAGAGAGAGAGATTGCCATGGGACGGCAAGCCAAGGAATCCCAGGGATTGCTGGCAGCCAGCACCAGATAGCTATAAAAAAGAACACAAGCCTTGCTGACATCTTTTTTTTCCTTCTTTTATTATTATTATTATTATTTTAAAGAAGCTTTAAAGCATAAATGTTATATTGAAAATATAGGGATACCTATATACCTCATCCCTTCTACTTCCTACACTTTTCCCCATTAACATCTTTCATTAGTGTGGTACATTTGTTACAATTAATGAACACATATTGAAACATTACTACTAACCATGGTCTATAGTTTACATTATGGTTTACACTTTGCACCTCACAATTTTATAAGTTTTGACAAAATGTATAATGGCCTGTGTCCATCATTGCAATGTCATGCAGAATAATTCCAATGTCCCAAAAAAGCCCCATACTGTGCCTATTCTTCCCCCGCTCCCCTCAGAACCTCTGGTGACCACCATCTTTATATCAATGTTACAATTTCTTCCATTACTAGAATATTACGTCTACTTTAGTCCATAGTTGCATTACCCCCTTATGTTTCTTCATTTCTCAATCTTGAGGATTTTGGGATGGTGATGCCCACTCTGCTTCTGGTTGATAGGGAGCTTAGATCCCATGGGGCAGATGGGTGGAACTCTCTTGCTTGCATCATCATGCTTTTGTTAGTTGTCCTTGGTGAGACCGATAAATTAGAGGGTAGGTGTTGGCTGCATCTCTGCTGAGATTTAGGGCTCAACCAGTGTATGAAGAGCCAGAAGATTTAAGTCTCTGGGACACTTATTTAATGGGTGTAGTGTTAATTATAGATTCATATAAAAGGGGCAGAAGAACCATGTGAAGGAAAATTATAAATGAGTAAAACTCCAA
The DNA here is from genome assembly GCA_026826555.1 of Tolypeutes matacus. NCBI lineage: Eukaryota > Metazoa > Chordata > Mammalia > Cingulata > Chlamyphoridae > Tolypeutes > Tolypeutes matacus. Next base: position 5,106,875 of record JAKSZT010054395.1, read on the forward strand.
TACGTTGGGGGGATAGGATATCATATATTCCAAAGTAAGACCCATTGACAGGGTGCTGAATTCCTGGGGTTGTCTGCCTTGCCTATAGTGTCCAGATGTCTCTAGAGCCCTCAGGAGCACCCCTGCTTGTGGCATTGTTTACTGAGGCAGTCAGTGAGATCCTCCTAAGATATGCATAAGTGTAACATCTGGAATGACCTCCTGACTCACTTTGAAACCTTTTAGCCCTAAAAACTCATTTGTACTTAGTATTTCTCCCTTTTGGTCAAGGTATTTTTCCAAATGCATTGCTAGTTGGCACTTGATAATAATCCCTCAGTGCCAAAGAGGCTCATCCCTGGGTGTCATGTCCCATGAGGGGAAGGTAGTGAGTTTATATGCTAAGTTTGGCTTAGAGAGAGACCACATTAAAGCAACAAGGAAGCTTTCAGGAGGTAACTCTTAGGCAATATATAATACTAGGCTACAATTTCACAAGAACAAAGTTCATAAGTACAAGCATCAATATCAAGGGCCTGGCATATTGGTCTGTCCTCCTTCGTTAGGCACTGCCCATATACTCTAGAGATTCTTACCACTCTAGTAGAGAATGTAGCAGGACTCTCCAGGATGGGAATTAAATATTATTTTGGTTATTATGTGGGTCTCCATCCACCAAGACAACACCCCATGACCACATGAACACATTCATATTCCATAGGGCATGCCCCAGGTGCACCCCTCCCCACACAAACCCCATCTCCAATACACTGCACCAGTGATCCTCCCCTGCCACAGTTGTGACTCTTCTGCAATCCAAAACCTCCCCCAAAGCAAAGTAAAAAATAAATAAAACAATACAAAGTACAAAATTAAAAAAATAAAAAATAATATGAAAAAATATATATAAAATAAAAAATATTTTTGCATTTCTTTCATTCCTATAAGAACTGTTATTTTTTATATACAGTGACAACTTCTTCTGTATCTTCCCCCAGTGTATTTTTTTTTTTTTTTTTTTTTACTTTATTTTCAGAGAAGCTTTAGGTAACAGAAAAGTCACATAGAAAATACAGGGTATTCCTTATACCCCTTCCCTTCTCACATTTACCACTATTAATAACATCTTACATGAGTATTTGTTACAGTTGATGAACAAATATTGAAGTATTATCACTAACCATTGTTAATGGTTTACATTATGGTTCACATTCTGTACTGTACATTTTTTATAAGTTCTAACAAAATGCATAATAGCCTGTATCCAACATTGCAGGATCATGCAGAACAATTCTAATGCCCTAAAAATGCCCCATGCTCCATTCATTCTTCCCTCCCCCTGGAACCCATGGTAACCACTAGGTTGCAATTTTTGAAGAATAAGGTTCATAGTTACATGTATTAATATTGAGGGTTTGACATATTGGTCTGTTTTCTTTTGTTAGGCATTGCCTATGTTCTCAAGAGACTCTTGCTCTTCTATTTGAGAACCTAGCAACACTCCTCAGGATGGGAGTTTATTGTGTGGGTCTCCACCCACTGAGATAACACCCTATGACAAGATGAACTCTTCCATATTCCACAGAAGCATGCCCCAGGTACACCTTTTCCCACCGTATCCCCCCACCCCTGATGCCCTGCACCAATACCCCTCACTTCCCGTATTTTCTAAAAGAACATTCCCACCAATGTAGATTTAACCACAGACCTACAAGTCCCAAGAGTTCACCTGTTCCTTCCTCCAGCCCTCTCTTCAGTTCCATGGATAGTCCAACCCCCACCCCACCCTGGTACCTTTACATTCCAGCACTGTCAACCCCACTAACATCCCTGCACCACTATCACCCCCAGCCACTGCCAAACCACCCCTTTCACCTTATCATAGGTTTTGCCCATATGGAGCATCTGCTTATCACACTCTACTCCCTTTCTGTCTCCTGATAACCTATCTTCCAGACTCTGGCTCTGTGAATCTGCTCAATTTGCTAGTCATATCAGTGAGGTCATTTAATTCACTCAACATAAGGTCTTCAAGATTCATCCATGTTGTACTGTGTATCAATATTCTATTCCTTCTTACAGCTGAGCAATATTCCATTGTATGTATATACCACAATTTGCCTATCCATTCATCTGTTGATAGACACTTGGGTTGCTTCCACCTTTTGGCAATAGTGAATAATGCTACTATGAACACTGGTGTAAACAGATCTGTTCATGTCCCTGCATTCAATACTTCTGTATTGAAAGGGGGTGGGATTGCTGGATAATATGGCCCTTCTATAGTTAGCTTCCTGAGGAACTGCCAATCTGTGCTCCACAATGGCTACACCATTCTACATTCCTACCAGCAATGGATGAGGAATCCCTTTCCTCCACATCTTATCCAACACTTGTTCTCTCTCTCTCTCTCTCTCTCTCTCTCTCTCTCTCTCTCTCTCTCTCTCTCTCTCTCTTAAAAATATCTACCAGGCTAATAGGAGTAACATGTTTCATTGTTATTTTGATTTGCATTTTCCTAATAGTCAGTGATGTTGAGCATCTTTTCATGTCCTTTTTAGTTATTTGTATTTCCTCTTTGGAAAAGTGTGTCTCTTGCCCATTTTTTAAGTGGGTTTTTTGTCTTTTTATTTTCAAGATGCAAGATTTCTTTATCTATACTGGATATTAGGCCCTTATCAGATAAATGGTTACCAAATATTTTCTCCCATTGAGTAGACTACCTTTTCATTTTCTTGACAAACTCCTTTGAAGTGCAAAGTTCTTAATTTTGAGGAGGTCCCACTTACCATTTTTTTCTTTTGTTGCTCACTCTTTGGGTGCAAAGTTTCCTATTGCAAGATCTCATAGATCCCTTCATTATCTTCTAGGAGCTTTATGATCTTAGCTCTTTTATTTATATCTTTGATCCATCTTGAGTTAGTTTTTGTATAGGACATGAGATGGTAATCTTCTCATTCTTTTGGATATGGATATCTAGTTCTTCCAGCCCCATTTGTTGAAGAGGCCATTCTGTCCCAGTTGTGAAGGCATGGGGGCTTTGTCTAATATCTGTGCACCATATATGTGATGATCTACTTCAGAACTCTCAATTTTGTTCCATTGGTCAGTATGTCTATTCTTGTGCCAAAATCATGCAGTTTTGACCACTGTTGTTTTGTAGTATGCTTTAAAGTCAGGTAGCATCATTCCTCCAATTTCATTTTTCTTTTTCAATATGTTTTTGGCTATTCAGGGCCCCTTGCCCTTCCAAATAAGTTTCATAATTAGCTATTCCAATTCAGCAAAAAATGCTGTTGTAATCTTTATTGGAATTCGTTAAGTCTGAAAAATCAATTTGAATAGGACAGACATCTTAATGATGTTTAGACTTCCAATCCATGAACATGGAATATTCTTCCATTTATTTAGGCCTTCTTTGATTTCCCTTAATGTTGTGTAGTTTCCTGTTACAAATCCTTTACATCTTTATTTAACTTTATTCCTAGGTATTTGATTCTTTTAGTTGCTATTGTAAATGGAATTTTTTTTTCTTGATTTCCTCCTCAGGTTGATCATTATTACTCTACAGAAATGCTACTGATTTTTGCATGTTGATCTTATATCCTGCCACTTTACTAAACTTGTTTATCAGCTCTAGAAGCTTTGTTGTAGATTTTTCAATGCTATTTATGTATAGAATGATGTCATCTTCAAATAGTGATATTTTAATTCTTCTTTTCCAATTTGAATGCCTTTTCTATCTTTTTCCTGCCTAAGTGCTCAAGCAAGTTCTTCTAACACAATGTTGAATAAGAATGGTGACAGTGGGCATCCTTGTCTTGTTCTAGATTTTAGAGGGAAAGACTTAAGCATTTCACCATTGAATATGATGTTAGCTGTGGGTTTTCATATATACACTTTTTCATGTTGAGGAAGTTTCCTTCTATTCTTATTTTTTGAAGTGCTTTTATCAAGAAAGTTTGCTGTATTTCATCAAATATTGTTTCTGCATCAATAAAGATGGTCATGTGATTTTTTTCTTTCTATCTGTAAGTATGGTGTGTTGCATTGATTGATTTTTCTTATGTTGAACCATCCTTGCATACCATGGATGAAAACCACTTGATCATGATGTATAATTTGTTTAATGTAATGTTGAATATCATTAGCAAGTATTTTGTTGAGGATTTTAGGATCCAGTTTCATTAAAGAGATTGGCCTGTAGTTTTCTTTTCTTGTGGCTTCTTCATGTGGCTTTGGTATTAGTGTGATTTTGTGTCATAGAATGAGTTAGGCAATGTTCTCTCTACTTCTATTTTTGGGAAGATTTTAAGAAGAATTGGTGTTAGTTCTTTCCAGAATTATTGGTAGAATTCAACGGTGTTGCTGCCAGCATGATTTTGAATGTAAGCCTTGCTCATGTCTTCTTCTATCCTCAAAGCCATGAGCCAATAAATTCCTGTTCTTAAGCCAAAATCAGTTCTTAGTATTTGTGATGGCAGCTCTGGCAAATAAGACAAGCATCTCTCTCTCTCTAAATATATATATACATACATACATATTACACACACACACATGCACACACAATTTCTTGACTAAAACCTTAAGAAGAAGAAACTTCAGCTAAAATAATAGAAGCTATTTCAATTTATCTTTGGAACAAGCAGAGAATATTATTTTGAATAAGTGAATGCATAGATTAAATATGAGTCAATGGACAATTAGAATGAAAATTATAGCTCAAGTTAAAGGGAAAATGATATTTGCTATATTCCATTAATTTAAAGATGTGTATTTTTCACATTTTAATATATCTGAAATCAAGATGCCTCTTAAAATCAATGAAGTCTTACAGTAACTCTCAATGTGGCAGTTTGGGATTGCTTACACCAGTGGTTCTAAAGTGTGCTCCCCGACCCTCATCAGCATCAGCCTCTCCTGAACTTATTAGAAATGCATATTCTCAGGTCTCACTCAGGCTTACTGAATCAGAAACTCTCATTCAGCAATCTGCTTTTATTTTTTATTTATTAGTTTAATTATTTATATTTATTTATTTTTAATTATAGAGGATGAAGGTTTATGGAAAATAAGCAGAAAATAGAGAGTTTCCATATATCCCCCTCAATACACAGTTTTTCCTATTATTAACAATTTGCATTAGTGTGCTCTCTCTCTTAAATTGATGAAACAATTTTATTATAATTATACTATTAACAATATAGTCCACAGCTTACATTAGAGTTCACTGTGTTGTACAGTGCTATGATTTTTAAAAAATTTTTATTCTACTAACCTATATATAACTAACATTTCCCCTTTTAACCACATTCAAATATACAATTCAGTGGTGTTATGAACATTTACAATGCTGCACTACCACCACTACCTTCCATTACCAAAACTCTTCCATCACCCCAAACAGAAACTCCTTACCAACTAAGCATTAACTCCCCATTCCCTACCTCTACCCTTAGCCCCTGGTAACCTGTTGTATTAGTCAGCCAAAGTGGTACTGATGCAAAATATCAATAATCAGTTGGTTTTTATAAAGGGTATTCATTTGGGGTAGAAGCCCACAGTTACCTGGCAACAAAGCATAAGTTACTTCCCTCACCAAAGTTTATTGCCACATGTTAGAGCATTGCCACCAATGTCTGTGAGGGTTCAGGCTTCCTGGGTTCCTCTCTTCCTGGGGCTTGCTTGTCTCCAGGCTCAGCTCCTAGATTAGGAGGCTCTCTAGGCTTTGCCTCGCTCCACAAGGCCAGCTGTAGATTATCAAGCAAATGGCTCCTCTCTTTTCCTGGAGCCTTCTCTCCTTCCTCACAACCAAGCTCCTCTGTGTGCTTACTTCCCTGGGCTCCAGCATTAAAACTCTGCTTCAGAACTCCAACATCAAAACTCCAACTAACTCCTCTGCTCTGCCATGTAGTTTTACCTCTGAGTCCCTGCCCATCAAGGGGCAGGGACTCAACGTCCTATTGACGTGGCCCAATCAATGCACTAATCATAACTTAATCACACCCAGAGGAACAGACCAGTTTAAGCATAATCCAATATCTATTTTTGGAATTCATAAATAATGCCAAACTGCTACACCTGTATTCTAGTTTTTGGCTGTATGAATTTCAGCCAAATGTATGAATTTCATATCTGTGAAATCATACAATATTTGTTTTTTGTGTTTGGCTTATTTCACTCAACATGATGTCTTCAAGGTTCAGCCATGTTCTCATATGTATCAGAACTTCATTCCTTTTTATGGCTGAATAATATTTCATTGTATATATACACAAAATTTTGTTTACACATTTATCTGTTGATGGACACCTGGGTTGCTTCCACCTTTTGACAATTGTTAATGCTGCTATGAACATTGGTGTGCAAATATCTGTTCAAGTGCCTGCTTTCAATTCTTTGCACTATATAGCTAGAATAGGATTTCAAGGTCATATCATAATTCTACATTTAACTTTCTGAGGAACCACCAAACTGTTTTCCACAGTGGCTACACCATTTTACATTCCCACTAACAATGAGCAAGTGTTCATATTTCTCCACATCCTCTCCCACACCTGTTATTTTCCGATTTTTTAATAGAAGCCATTCCCACAGGGCTGAAATGGTATATCATTGTGATTTTGATTTGCATTTCCCTAATGGCTATTGATATTGAGCATCTTTTCATGGGCTTATTGACCTTAAAGGAAATTTTGTATATCTATTTTGGAGAAATTTCCATTCAAATCTTTTGCCCATTTTTCAATTAGGTTGTTTGTCTTTTGTTTTTGAGTTGTAGGATGTATTTATTTATTCTGGATATTAAACTCCCACTGTGTATGTTGTCTTTTTACTTTTACGATGAAGCCCTTTGATGAACAAAAGCTTTTCACTGTGATGAAGTCTAATTTGACTATTTTTTTCTTTTGTTGCTCATTCTTTGGGTGTAAAGTCTAAGAAACTATTGTCTAACACTAAGTCCTGAAGTTGCTACCCTATGTTTTCTTTTGAAATTTTATAGTTTTGGTTCTTATATTTAGGTCTTTGATCCATTTAAAAATATATGGTGTGAGGGAGGAGTTCACCTTCATTCTTTTCATATTGATAACCAGTTTTCCCAACATCATTTGTTGAAGAGAATCTTCTTTTCCCATTGAGTGTACCTGGCACTCTTGTAAAAAATCAATTGGCCATAGATGTGAGGGTTTATTTCTTAATTCTTGATTTGATTCCATTGGTTTATATGTCTCTGCTTCTGACAGTACCAAGCACTTTTAATTATGGTAGTAAAAGTTTTTAAAATTGAGAAAGATGAGTCTTCAACTTTGTTCTTTTTCAAGATGTCTTTGTCTATTCAGGGACCCCTACCCTTCCATATATATTTCTTTCTATATTGGATAAGTTGAGGGTTTACAGAAAAATCATTTATGTAAAGCACGTTTCCCATATATCTCTCCACCACCAACACTTTGCATTGGTGTGCAACATTGTTACAATTGATGATAGCATATTTTTATAATTGTACTATTAAAGTTCATTGTTTAACTTAGGGTTTAATGTTTGTGTAGTGTAGTTCCATGAATTTTTTAAAAAAATTTATTCTGTTATCATATATACAATTTAACATTTCCCCCTTTTAATCATATTCAGATATATATTTCAGTGCTGTTAATTGCATTCACAATATTGTTCTACTATCACCACCATTCATTACCAAAATATTTCCATCATTCCAAATAGGAACTCTGTACATTTTAAACCTTAACTTCCCATTTCCTATTCCTACTTCCTTCCACATAAATTTGATGATTAGCCTTTCCATTTCTGCCAAGAAAGCTGTTGGAATTTTGATTGGGAGGGCATTGAATCTGTAAATCACTTTGTGGAGCATTGATATTTTAACAATATTTAATCTTCCATTCCATCACTACAGAATTTCCTTCTGTTTATTTAGGTTGTCTTTGATTTCTTTCAGCAGTGTTTGTTGTTTTATTTAGTTTTTTTTTTTTCTGTGTAAAAGTGCTTTATAACCTTGATTAAATTTATTACTAGATATTTGATTCTTTTAGTTTCTAGTGTAAATGGAAATTTTTTTTGATATCTTCTTCAGATTGTTCATTACTAGTATTTAGAAACACTACTGGTTTTTTAATGTTGATCTTGTACTTTGCCACTTTGCTGAATTTATTTGCTCTAGTATCTTTTTGTGGATTTTTTGGGATTTTCTACATATAAGGTCATGTCCTCTACAATGAGAGAAAGTTTTACTTCTTCCTTACCAATTTGGGTGTTTTTTATTTCTTTTTCTTGCCTAATTGCTCTGGCTATAACTTCCAATACAGTGTTGAATAACAGTGGGGACAGTGGGCATCCTTGTCTTGTTCCTGATCTTACACCAATAATTATGTTTATTTTTCATATATGTCCTTTGTCATTTTGAGGAAGTTTCCTTCTATTACTGGTTTTCTAAGAGTTTTCATCAAGAAGGGGTGCTGTATTTTCTCAAATACCTTTTCTGTATCAATTGAGATGATTATATGATTTTCCCCTTTGTTCTTTTAATGTGGTTTATTACATTAACTGATTTCCTTATGTCAAACCACCCTTGCATAATGGGATAAACCCTACTTGAGCATGATATATAATTCTTTTAATATGATGTTGGATTTATTTTGCTAGTGTTTTATTGGGGATTTTTTGAATCTATATTCATTGATCTGTGATATTCTTTTCTTGCAGTTTCTTTATCTGCCTTACTTACTAGGGTGATGTTGGCCTTATAGAGTGAGTAAGGAAGTGTTTCCTCCTCTTCAATTTTTTTGATGAGTTTGAGCAGAATTGGTTCAAGTTCACTGATTCTTTCTTCTGCCAGCTTTAATCTGCTATTGAAACACTCTAGGGATTTTTTTTTTTTTTTTCATTTAAGTTATTGTGGTCTTCAACTCCAGTATTTCTACTTGGTTCCTTTTTAAATTTCTGTTTCTTTGTTGAGAGTCATATTGTCCATTCATCATTTTCCTAATATCCTTTAGTTCTTTCTCTGTGTTTTCCTTTATCTCCTAGAGCATATTGAAGGTCATTTTCTAAAAGCCTTTGTCCAGTATGTCCAGAGTCTGGTCCTCTTCACTGATGATTTCAAATTTTTATCTTTTTCCTTTGGAAGAGCTACCATTTCCTCTTTCTTTGTTTGTCTTATAAATCTTTGTTGCACACTACACATTTTAATATTTTAATTTGTTAACTCTGGGATTAGTTCCAGAGCTGTCTGTTTCTTAACTTAGCATCCAAGTAGTGATAGCACAGAGATTTCCTTAAGTGCCTGGAGATAACAAAAACTAGCCAATGCCAAAAACAACATTCACAATCTTTGTAAATTAGTCTTTGTGTTGGCTAGTGCTCTTTTTCAAAGTAAAGACCTCCTATCAAGAAGATCAGCCCAAGGCAAAGTGAATTGCAGGCTTCTTTCCATCTTTTCTGAGCCTGCATCTTATCCTGGGCTTGTGCTTTTTCATGGCCTATGCAATTCCACTATTTATAGGAATCCAAATATCTTGTTCAACTCCCGTGAAGTAGATCTCCCCTCCCAGGTGCTTTATTGTATGCCTTAAGTCAGTAGTACTTTGTCCCAAGTTACTTTGACTTAATTGCTTTAGCTGTCCTCAAGCTGCTTCTTCATGCAGGGAAAATTATGGGAGGGTGAGCCAGAGATGAATGTCTTGGTTCAGTCTTTCTTTCTATTACCCGCTATATTTTCTCCAACATACAGTCACCCTAGTATGCACATGAAGGTTACTCTGTTCTCTCTGGAATAGGGCCAGGTTCCAGCAATCAAAGTACAGGCTGGCTCCACACTGTGCAGGGAAAATGTGGGGGAGGGACCACCAAGTATATCATGAGCTCATGTTGTCTTGACTTGACACTTGCCCAGTTACTGCAAACTTTAAACTGTTCTTTGGAGTTTTCTTTTTTTTTTTTTTACTGGGAGGTACCGGGGCTCGAACCCCGGTCTCTCCATATGGTAGACAGACACCGAACCTCTTGAGCCACATCCGTTTCCCATGTTCTTTGGAGTTTTGAAGAAGATGCCTCTGTCTGTTCTTACTAGTTGTTCACAGATTTTGTGGGGAACAGAATCCTGGGTTTTCTTACACCACCATCTTGGTTGACCAGACCAGCAATCTGTGTCTTAACAACCCTTCTGGATGATTCTGCTGCATAATCATGATTCAGAACCACTAACTTGAATGCTTGAAAGAACATAAGAATACCAGTATCAAAACCATCTCTAATGGGTATCAGAGACTTGGAAGAACATCTAGGAGACAATAATGAAGCACTCTTTTAACTGCTAAAAAGCAATTCATTGTGTGAAGGGGGTGGAAAAGAGGGTGAATTAGACACGTTTCATAAAATTTCCAAAGATAGACTATCTCTACTTATTTGCAAAGCCAGCCTTGGATCTCAGAGCAAATGGCTCTTAGTTGCTGGATTTTTAAAAGAGATATTCCATCTGCAATGCTCTTGATGGCACAGAGAGATAATATTGTGTGGAAAAGCATAGTTATAAATGACTGAGTAAAAATGCAAATTCAGGAGAGTAAGACTCTAAATGTGAAGAAGTTTAACAAATGTCATAAACTTTTTCTTATGTTTTTCTTTTCACGTATACATATGATAGTAAACTAAAAATAAGTTTAGTGGACTTATTTTTTTAAGTGTCTTTTTTTATAGGTTCAAGTATTGCATTTAGTTATTATGTCTCTTTAGTCTCTCTCTTTTTTTGAAGACTTATTTATTCATTTTAATTAATTTATTTATTTAATTTATCCCCTCTCCCTCCCCCTCCCCCAGATGGTTCTTTTTGTCTTTCTGCTCATTGTTTGCTCACCTTCTCCAGAAGGCACAGGGAACTGAAACTGGGACCTCCCACATGGGAGGCAAATGCCCAATAGCCTGAGCACATCCACTCCCTGTGGGCTGCAGTGTCTACTGATTTGTGGCATCTGCTCGTTTAGGCATCTGACCATTGTGGAGGGGTGTGGCATCTAGCTATCATTGCATTGGGGTGCAGCGTCTAGCAGTGGGATGCAGCGTCTAGCTCTTGTTGTGGCTGGTGTGGACATCTAGCTCTTGTTGTGGTGGGGTGTGGGCATCTGCTTGTCTTCTTTAGGAGGCACCAAGAGCTGAACCCAGGACCTCTCATGTGGTAGGCAGGTGCCCAACTGGTTGAGCCATATCCGCTTCCCTGTTTAGTGGACATTAAATAAACTTGAAAAATTTTGAAATAATTCTGAGTGATAAGTAAGCATTGTGTCAATTTAATTGGCAGCCTTTCTTACCTAGTGTACATAAAATAATGGTATATTTCACAATCAATGCAACTTCATTTGTAAGTCATTTTTTGGGCAGCTGTCCAAGTGGGCTCTATCCAGAAGAACAAAAAAGGGAGGTCCTTAGTGACTGGCTTAAAGGCATGAACTTGCCCAAGAATGGTCAACCCAGATTTTATTCTCATGAATGAAACTCCCTTATCTGAGGACAATTTCAAAACCATGTTAAAATGTCCAGAAAATAAACCAATTAAAGAGTCTTTCTAATCACATGTTACATTATAAAAATTAGGGAAAAGCATTTCAGAGGTTGTAATTCTTGTTGATGGTAAAGATCTTTGAAGAAAATAAAACAAGCATATTTCAAAGCAACTCATCCAACTCATCCATCCTTGTTTGAGTCAAAAGGTAATTATTTTTCTTTCCTGAATCAGTATCCAGATCATCACAAAAAACTTGTATCGACTCCTCAGCGAGCCTCTTCCTTAATAAATAATGTAAGCACAGAAAGATAAAGAAAGCATGTGGAAGGAGTGATGTCACACAGATTTAGGATTTATTCTTTTCCTCTGCAGAATGCTGAATGGTGATGAGCTTAGGAAATCAGAAGTGTAGGGCCAGTCTGAAAGACAAGAAGCATATAACCATAATTCAAATAATATCTTCCTTTGAATCCTTTGCTTTAATTGATCTAGTAGAATCTCTGAACCATAATTTGAAATCTATGAAGTCTAAAATAAGTGTGTTTAAATGAAGTACACACATGTAGGTTGAAATGATGTTTGTGTTGGATGTGGTGGGAGGTGTGGGAGGTGGGCAACATGGGAATCCGAGTGGGTTCCGTATAATATTTTAGGTAATCTAAGCACCTCTTAAAATATATGTATATATATATATAAAAATAACATTTTTGTAAGCAAATACACATATATGCATATATATTTATATATCATTTTACAAATGTTTGTATGTATTGTGAGAATTTTGATTTTTACCCATAATAAAAAAAAAAAAAAAAAAAAACCCTAAAAAAAATAAATAAATAAATGAAGTACACACACAAGATATACACGTTAAATGATAGATCAATAGAAATATAGATAGATGATAGGTAGATATAGAGATAGATGATAGAATAGGTAGATTTAGAGATATGATAGATGATAGATTTAGATATATATATATAAATGATAGATATAGAAAAAGATAATAGATCATAGATAGAAAGAAATAGTTGATAGATTAGATAGATAGATAAATAGAAGGTAGATAAATACAAAGATAGATTAGATTAGACTGACAGATGATGGATATGTAGATGATAGATAGATAGATAGATGATAGATAGATAGATAGATAGATAGATAGATAGATAGATAGATAGATAGATAATAGATATAGATGGATAGAAAGCTAGAGCAATCCACTGGCCTTCTTTGTGTTACCAAAACTGTGGATTTTGGTGAATTTTTATTTCAGTCAAGTGCTCCCTGGTCCTACTATTTCTTCTCATGCTTCCTTGTTTTCTCTTGATTAAGTTTGAAATAATAGGCACTAAAGAAAACTAATTTCACTAAAAATTTAAACCATGATGAAAAGCGTATTCCCCCAAATGTTAAATGCTCTAAAGTCAAGTACAGACATATTTGAGAAAGTGTTTTGAGTGAACGGCACAAATGAAGATGAAGCTAATTGTGGCGGTTGAGATTATACACAGGAAGTGAGAAAGCTCTGTCATTTTTTATCCTGGCGCCCTGCAAAGAGATGAGCCATTCACCTGCTAGTTCACCTGATAGTTTGCAGCTGACCTTGGGAAGAGAGCCAAGATGGATATAGAAGGCCTGAAAAGAAACAATCCCTATGCCAGGACAGAGAGGAAGCCCTAAGAGGCAAGGCCTATGCCAGCTTGCAGCTAAGAGAGAGGAAGCCCAGAGGGGAAGGCTGAACCCTCTCAGAGATCAGCGACCATCTTGTTTCAATACTTGGCAACTGACTTTGGTGAGAAAGCAATCTTGAGTTGGACTCTTAGGTCCTTATAACTAAACTTTTACCCCCAAATTAATATCCTTTATAAAAGCCAACAGATTTCTGGTACTTTGCTTTAGCACCTCTTTGGCAGACTAATACACTAATTATGCTACACTACAGTGCTGGTAAAGAGGGAGGTTAATTTGCCAATCCTGGGTAAACTTTGATATGCCTATTCCTTTCATGGGGCCAATATGGGTTCATGGTTCTACCTCAGCCTTTCAGGTTCAAAAACTTGTTTTAATCTGCTCCACCAGGAATGATCATATCCTCAGAATAACGAGACTCACAAGTGGCTGATTTATAAATCAAAACGTCAAATTGCTTACAACACAGAACTAGAGCCCTTGTGCCATTTCCCCAAGTATCTTTATTTTTCTCCATTAATATACCCTACAAACAGAATATCTAATCAGAAGGTTGTTTCTGTGTGATAGAAACAAGATAATAGATCATAGATAGAAAGAAATAGAGCAAAAATAGTCAGATGTCAGGGATGCATTCTACATCTTTGTATCCCCACAGTACCTTGTCCGATGCCAACAGATGTTTATTAAATTAAAGCTGTTGTATTTTATCTATGATATAGTCTACTTACAAGCACAGCTGTCTAGTAACCAGGGCACTACTCCTCTCTTACATGCATAGGCTTGTTCACCAAAAGCACTGCTCCTTTATAGATTTCAGGGAAATAGAATAGAACAGAATATATGCTGGTTACTGGTCCCATCAGGAGCATATCTACAATCTGTCTTCCAGTGAGGGTCACCTCTGCTTACCCTTGACATTCTTATTAATGTGCTCTATTTTTCACTAGTTTTAGTTTCAAAATGTTATGTTTTCCTGACCTTGTTTCAAATTTTGGTTCAGAAATACTATATAATAGCCTGGCCACAGACTGCATAGAATCTTAGTATCTATTTCAAAGACAACCCTCTTACGCTTGAGTCCTCTTTTTGCCACGTCAGCCTTTATAATCATATGGAGGTTATTTATAAGTATAGTCTACTTATGAGCACAGCTGTCTAGTAACCAGTACACCACTTATGGGAAAACATCCTTATAGTTTGATATTTCTGCTTAACACAAAGCCCAACAAAGACATAAATTCACCATAATATTATTAACTGCTTTGCTGTTGTTTTTCAAAAGACATTCCTTCCTCACCATAGTTTCTGCCTCTTCGTGTAAAAGAGAAAGAAATCAGCTTTGTGTTTGGCTTTTTTGTTGTTGCTTTTTTTCTAGCTACCTGTCTTAAGATGGTTTCCTGTTTGGGGGCAGTTGTTCTAAAATGAAAAGTGTCCTGCAGCCAATATTTTCTTCCTGGAATTAACTTCTCTGATGGGAAAGTCAACGCTGATATTTGAACCAGCTCTGACCCCCATCAGTCAGGCAGTATGGTCAGCTCATTAGGTCCTGAGGGAAGTTTGGATTAAGGATAAACACGTATGAACCCAGAGATGAGTCTTATGGACTGCAAAGAGCTGAAAACAATCATTTGCAAACAGTACCGTCCTAGCACTCCCTGCCCAAAGGCTAACCTAAGAGACCTTGGAAAAGGAGCAGATCAATTCAAGGAAGAAGTACTTAGATGTTGGGCATATGGATTATTTAGAACCACTTTGATTTCTTAGACTGACATACTGTTACAGGAGACTGAGCGCATGCAGATGAAAAGGCAGATGAAAGTGTCAAAATCAGAAACCTACTGCTCAATGGGGAAAAAACAGGGTTTGAGGATGAGGAAATACTGCCCACTTACTTGCTCTCTCTTTTTCTCCCAGGTCCCAACTAAAGAAAGCACTTTGAAGAGTCAAAAAGAGAATTCAGCCATATTTAACATTTATCCAATTATTTGGTATACTGATGTCTGACAAGGGAAAATGTGAGTTGCACAAAACAAACTCAACCAACGAGTAGCTAACAGTGTGTTTCAGTTTAATATAGACATATTTGGTAAACTTATATTAGCAAGAGCTGTGCTAAGCACTGGAAATAGAAAAATAAGCATAACCTAATTCCTTTCCTTAAGGAGATGATGGTCTGGTGGGGGAGGAAACAGACAAGTACACCCTAATGGAATCCGGAATTGTAGGATTAAGACAAAGATGATCTCCCAAGCCAGGAAAGTCTTGCCTGACTTTGGATGAGAACTGGGAAGGGGGGTTGAGGAAGGTATATTACTGCCTGTTCTATCTTTTTAAAAAAATAAACTTTATTTTTTTAGAATAGTTTTAGATTTACAGAAAAATTTCAAAGATAATATAGAGTACCCATATACTCTGCACTCAGTTTCCCTTGTTTTTAACATTTTACTTTAGTGTGGTACATTTGTTAAAATTAATGAACCAATATAAATGCATTTTTATTAAGCAAAGTCCATCATATTCAGATTTCCTTAGTTTTTACTTAATGTCTCTTTTCTGTTCCAGGGTCCCATCCACGGGATACCATGTTACATTTAGTCATCTTGTCTCCTTAGGCTCCTTTCTGCTCTAATAGTTTCTCAAATGTTCCTTGTTTTTAATGACTTTGGCAGTTTCCAGCAGTCAGATATTTTGCAGAATGACCCTCTATTGGGATTTTGTCTGGTATTTTTCTCATGATGAGACTAGAATTAGGGGTTTTGGGAAAGAAAGACCAAAGAGGTAAGGTGCCATTTTCATCATTATCATAAAGGGTTCATAGACCAACAGGAGTTCTATGTTGATGTAGAACTTGATCACCTGGCTGAGGTAGTGCTTGTCAGGTTTCTCCACTGTAAAGTGATTCCCCCATGCCTGGCCTGGTCCCATTTCCATGTTGTGCTCCTCTTTGGAAGGAAGTCCACTATGCACAGCCCACACAGTCAAAGAGTGGGGAGTCAAGCCTCCTTAGAGGCAGAGTATCTACATAAACGATTTAGAATTCTTCTTCACAGGAGATTTATCTCTTCTCTCCCATTTATTTACTTATTCAGTCATTTATTTATATCACTATGGACTCACAGATATTTATTTTATACTTTGAGTTATAATCCAATACTATTTTATTTATTTTTCTTGCTCAAATTGTCCCAGCTTTGGTCATAGGGAGCTCTTTCATTTGACTCCTGTGTCCTTTTTTTTTTTTTTTTTTTTTTATTGTGGGTAAAAATCAAAATTTTCACAATACATACCAACATTTGCAAAATGATATATAAATATATATGCATATATGTGCATTTGCTTACAAAAATGTTATTTATATATATATAAAAATATATTTTAAGAGTTGCTAAGATACCTAAAATACTACACGGAACCCACTGGGATTCCCATGTTGCCCACCTCCCACACCTCCCACCACATCCCACACAAACATCTCCCACAAGTGTGGCCCACCACTTAACACATATCCTCATTGTTTTGGGTTTTGTTTTGTTTTGTTGAGCACTTCTTTATTTTCTGGTACTGTAAGATGCCTCAGGCTCATTTTGTATATTTCCTACCCCTCTTCCATCTTTTAAAATACAAGTAGAGTCAGATCTCCTATAATGCTTATTTTGAAAACGTGAACTTGTTCCAATCTGATTGATATATTAGGGAATAATTTGAGCATGACACCAGTATAGCATTTGCTTATGCATGAGAAACACTGGGGTAAAGGGAAAGATGCACTCTGCTGAAATGAGCTAAGACAGTATAAACAAAACATGCATATGCACACATTGCAAATGCATCCAACAACTACTTCAGTTTATTGCATGTGTTATCAGCCACACCCACCCATATCTGGAGTTAGAATTTTCCATCAGATTTAAACAATCCTCCTTCCACCACTTCACAATAACTCACAAGCTACAACCCTTCTGCTTCCCACTTCCACAAGCAATCTTTTGGTCTTTTTTCAAGGTGAAGTGTCATATTTACTATAATAATGTTGGGGATTGAACCCTGTCCACCATAAAAAGACAAATTCAGGTCCCAATCCCTGGTCCTGTGGGTGTGAACCCTTTTGTGAATAGGAACTTTGAAGATGTTATTAGTTCAGGGGTGCCCAAACTAAATGAGGATGGGCTTTTATCCAATATGGCAGAAATCCTTATGAGCAAAGGAAATTGGACATGGAAAGAGAAGCCACAGGGAAGACCCAGAAGCTAGAAGTCAACAGAACCTGGAAGAGAAAGGAGAATGCATCACCATGTGCATTGTCATGTGACAGAAAAGCCAAGAAACCCCAAAGATTTCCAGCCAGCAAGAAGATACCAACCCAGGAGGAAACATGCCTTCTAGCCTTTGAAGCCATAAGCTAATAAACTCCTGTTGTTAAGCCAACTCACTGTTTGGTATTTGTTTTAGCAGTTGGAAACTAAAACACTGATCATTTGACATAAGTAAAATTATGCTAATGTTTTTATTAGCTTCCTATCTCATTTTTATATGTGTCACTTAGGAAGCTTTTGGGTGTTCTGCCCCTATGCACATTTTTTTATTTTGTTTTGCTTTTTATTGTGAAATTTTTGATAGCACAATACTTTTAGGAATACATGTCATCTAATAGCAGAACTGGCTAGATGTTACTGACTGTAAAGAGCAGAAAGAATGTTTGGGACAGAGAAGGCTTAGAGCTATGAAACAAAATTATATGTGTGGTAAGCTGTTCCTCATTTTGTGTTTTGGAGTATAAAAGGAGATGGTGAGATGAGGCCAAAGGGGTAAATAGGAACAAGAGCAAGAGCGGTCATTTGTTACAACAAATGTGGACATTAACCCTATAGCTATTAGGACTTACTTGAAAAGTTTTGACCATTGCATTGACAAGCACAAATATTAATTTTATGTAGATTTTCTGTTCTCATCACTATGGAGAGGATGGATTGGAGAGAGGCAAGGCTCTAGGCTGGCAGAATAGGAGGCTTTTTCTATATGATTGAGGCACAGAATATTACAGTAGTAAATGGAATGAATTGAAATATATATGCTAGTGAAATTCTGGGGGCATAGAGTTGACTGATCTGGGTAATTGTTGAACATGGTAGGTGGGGGTGAAGGGCATTTAGGGGTGGTGAGGGGACCTGGAAGCCGCCTTGATTTCTGCCTTGAGCACATTGGTGGATGGTCGTACTACTAACTGCATTTGGGAATATAGCAAGAGAAAAAAATTGGCAGGGGTTTTGGGGTAGGGGATGGGATTTGTGGATTGGAGTTAGTAAACCTGATATGGGACAATTGTAGACATAGAAATAGAGCTGTCTGGCACACACTTGGATATTCAGATTTGAGCTTGGAATTCATATGTGACCATGCTTTTTCCTAAGCATGGAAAAGAATACTTAAGAAACAAATGCAATGAGGATGTTTTCATTTATCTTGGGTAGATACTTGGGACTGAAATTGCTGAGTCATATAGTAAACTCTGTGTTTAACATTTTGAGGAATTGCCAAACTGTTTGCAAAAGTGGATGCACCATTTGCATTCCCACTAGCAATATATAAGGGTTCCTGTTCCTCCACATCCTTGCCAATACTTCTTACTGTCTATAGTTTTGGTTATAGCCATTCTAGTGACTGGGAAGTGGTATCTCATTGCCTTTCCCTAATGGGGAAGTATTTTTTCACGTGCTCATTAGCTATTTCCACATCTTTTTTGGAGAAATGCCTATTCAAATTATTTGCCCATTTTTAACTGGGTTATCCGCTGCCTGTTTTTTAAATAAATTTTCATTGGAACACAGCCCTGTTCATTCATTTATATGTTATTTATGGCTGTTTTCATGCTACATCACAGAGTTGAGTAATTGCAACCAAGTCCAGATGGTCTGAAAAACCTAAAATATTTACTATCTGGTTCTTTACCGAAAAAATTTGCCAACTCCTGTTGTAGACTATACCCCACATGGAACGTTAGCCCCTGCAAGGGCTGAAGCTAGTCACCAACTTACCTTTGGGGAATGAAGCAATCACTGGGTCTTCACCCTTTCCACCATCTCTCTAGTAGCCCCCAGTGGAATATATATTTCCTTTGTTTATTTTTATATTTCCAGCACCTACCACAGTGTCTTGACTATAACAGGCACTCAGTAAGTCTATGTGGATTTAGTGTGTAAATAAAATGAAGGCTGAACAACTGGAATGTTTCTGAAGGATACTTTAGTAATAAAAAATGATCACTCCAAGAAAATCAAATTTCCTGCTCTACATAGTGGTTGTAATGGTCTCTTCTTAAGTGTTTTGTTAATGAAATTCATCTCTTTAAAGCTTGTAAATTCCTTGATAAAATAATTTTATACTAATAGAATAGGTATATAAATTTTAAAATTTATTTTTATTAATTAGAGATGTAGGTTTACAGAAAAGTCATGCAGAAAATACAGGTCATAACATTTTTTAAAAGTGAATTAGATCCCTTTCTTCTGCCTATAAAAAAAATCCTCATCGACCCTCATTAGTTTAATGAACTTGTTCTGGAGGCTTTATTTAGATTAGGTGCAGTATTAACCACTGCATGTTGTTGGCCCTAAAGATGGCAATATTGAATCCTCTCTGAAATATAGTGTATAGCATGGAGATAATAGTGTCTCATTGCTTTCCCCCCAAGAGTTGGCTTTAACCATCTCCCTGGCCCAGAAAACAAAAGCCACCCAGGCATGTAAACATGCTGTACCTCTCCTCCCATCTTGTTCTTCCACTCATGCAGGAAGCAAAATAGCACTGTTGGGAAAGAAGTAACAAGAGAGGAGAGCCCACCCTCACCTCACCCACTATGGGGGTACAGGAGATCACATTTGGAGTTTTCATCATCACATAGTTCTGGATATTCTATTTTCTGATTTGAGATTGTGTTTGTGACTTAAAGTGGCTCTAAGTCTCTCTATTACCTTAGAGTGAGCTGTAAAGTCAGGAACTTGCCCAAGTTTTTTTCAGGGGCAGAAAAAGATTACTCACATTGATTAAAGTTCAAGTAGAGGAGTAGGGAAAGAAAGCAATGAAGTTATATTGTGATTACCTCTGGAGTTGTGCTTGTTCAACTTACTTGATACCTGCATAGATGACGAATAAATGTTTACCAGATAAGTTAAGGACCACTTGGTCCCTAAACAAAATGAAACGCAAGAGTTTCCTCATGTGTCAAACTTTTGTTTCATTCAGGAAGACTCACTATTTGTGCTTATTGCATACAGCAACTCTCCACATTCTGATGATCAGGAAGATGACGTACCGGAACACATACTATTTTGATTAGATGTTTCCTCTTTCAATGTCTTCCCTGAAAGCCCACTTCTCCCTCTCCCTCTGTGCCCCTCTGTATTAGTCAGAGTTCTCTCAGGAAACAGAACCAACAGGAGATATCTCTCAATAGTATGAGATTTTATAACAGTCTCTCACGCAATCGTGGGGATGCACGAGTCCAGGTTTCGCAGGCAGGCTGCAAACCAGGGGCTCCGATGAAAGCCCATGAAAGGTTCTTGATGAGTTTCTGGGAGAAGTTAGCTGTCCAAAGACGAGTTTGGAAATTCTCTCTGAATGTTGAAATCCTTCCCCTTTTAAGGCATTCAACTGATTGGATAAAAGCATCACCCACTGCTGATGCAATATCCCTGATTGACACAGATGTAATCAGCCATCCACACAGGAAACTTACTGATAATAGAAGTCCATAAATGCTCTTGTATTGCAATTAGCCCAGTGCTTGCTGGACCAAACACCTGGACACAATTACCTGGCTGAGTTGACACATTAGCCTAACCATCACATCCTCCATCCCTTCTCCTCTCCAAGGCAGGTCACGAATTCTTCCTCAGTGTTGCTAAAGATCTTAGAACCTTCCCTTATCAAAACTCCTATCATATTAGATTTAATTGTCAGGTTTCTTGTCTGTTTCTCCTACCTGCCTGGGAGTCCCTCAGGGTAAAGACCGTATCTCGTTTCCTGATAAGATCCTAGCATAGTGTCTGACAGAGCAAATTGATATTTTTTCAATTCATATATTGCTTAAATAACTAATTCATGGTCAAATGTGGTATGATTAGGTGTAGCCACTGGCTTACCCTTTGAATGCCACCCAAAGTGACTACCATGTTACCTAAGAGAAGAAGGAGGAAAGGGGAACTGACTAGTACAAATTCACTACTTTCCCTGGTAAGCCAGAAAGTGGATCATTAGAATCCTCTTGACAGTCAGGGTATCGACAGGTAATGGAGCAGCATACTTCATATTCTGCACAAACTCATATGAAAGCCTTTTTCGCCTTTAGTTGCTGCTATGTTTCTGAAGTGAAGTTGGTTAAAGCAACTTCTCACAGTGCCTTTGAGCAGCTTTAATTGATGTGGATCACTGACCCATTGATGTGGATGCAGCAGTCAGTATCAACTGGAAGGCAGCTAAAGTAAGAGGATCAGCTATGCTGCAAACTGGTTTGCCAGCCACATATAGCTAGAGCTTGGACTATTGATCTTTGCCGCTTTAAATGATCAAACTGCAACCTAGTCAAGATGCATATGATTTCAAAGGCTCCCAAATGCTGATGTCGGACACTGCTAAAAGGGGAATAATGAGCCTCGCACCATTAAAGTTGGAGTCAATTAGCAGAGTCAGGAGACTGACATTGTGTGTTTCTAAGTATAATTTGAATCCTTTGTATCTATAATAAAACTTTAGTGATTTTCCTGTAGCTTGATCATTCCCTGAGAAGTCACATTTGTGGATAGGTTAAGTAGTTTGTGGGGTGACATGAAGTTACAGCCCGCAGAGCTTTAATGCCATGACTAAAATTTTACCCTTAAAGCTTTTAAGCTAAAGATTGTCTTCTCTGTGCCAGCTTTTCCAGGGTGTGTTTGCAGAACATTATTTCCATGGGAAGTGATATATTACTTGAGAAAAAGTTTACATGGCCAAATAAACGTGGGAAACCCTATATTAGATTAAATTGAAGTAGTCTCTTGATTTCAGGACTTTTCAGTGTTAATGTGTATTATATACTATGAATTATATAGATATATATAATACATATTTGTAGGAAGGAATAGTGTTGCCCAAACATTTCACCAATGAACATTTTACCGGGAAGCATACAGTGGATTCTATTCTGAGAAACATACTATGGGAAATACTGCTTTAGATTATTTCCCAATTTCAAAACTTTCTGAGAACAAAGAAGAATGGAACAAAATATAGTGATGACTCCACATTGGGCCTGCCAAAAAATCCTTGCTATAAAGGAGTTTGCTAGGTGACTTTTTTCCCCCATGTTTTTTTTTTTAAATATAAATTTAAAATTTTTAAATTTTTAAAAATAAACTTCATTTTAGAATAATTTCAGAAGTATAGAAAGGTTCCAAAGATAATATAGAGAGTTCAATATACCCCGCAACCAGTGTTTCCTATTGTTAACATCTTACATAACAATGGTACATTTGTCACAACTAAGAAAACAACATTGGTACATTACTATTAACTGAACTCCATAGTTTATTTGGATGTCATTAGATTTTCCCTAATACTCTTTTTCTATAACCCATTTTACATTTAGTCATCATGTCTCCTCTGGTCTATGACAGTTTCTCACAATGTCCTTGTTTTTTATGATCTTGATAGTTTTGCTTCTTAATAAGTAATATCAGGAAAACATAATGAGACCGGAAATCTTGTGGAAGGAAAGGGTTTGAAGGAAGTTTGAAAGGACAGAAAAAATACAAGAAACTAGAAATGCAGGAGACAAATTATATTGACTCTTCAGTTTTATAAGATCAACCATGCCTATAAACTAATTTTGTGGAAATGTAAGATGGATGCAAATCATATTTTTAAAATTTATATCAAATCATATCATTTTCTCCTAAAATGCTGCTTGGTATCGTTTAAAAGAAAAAAGCAAATAGCAAACCAAAATCAAATGACAAGATAAGACCCAATAAAATGTAGGCCCAAGAAAGGAAGAAATGGCTTGAGATAACCAAACAACAGGAAGGCGTTTGGAAGTTACAAGTACCTAAAGACTTTTCCATCAAGATGACAGCCCTATGACTTGAGTTGGTAGCTTTTGAAGCACTATATTTTGTTCCATTCCTCTTTGTTCTCAGAAAGTTTTGAAATTGGGAAACAGGAAAACTCTTAGAGGAACTGGCTCTTTATTTCCTGGGCTTGGGTTGGAGAAAGGAAAAACAATAACTCCTAATGACTATTTTCCCCTTCCCCAAACCAAAATAGTACATTTTTGCTTCCATTATACTGTCCAGATATATAGACCCTAACCATGTCAGACCAGTAAGATGTGGTGATCTATTGGATCCAGTTTAATCACCAGCCACCACAGCCATGGCGAACAACATGACCGGGGAGACTATTATCTGGTGGTCAGTGACCAGGGTAGAGTTTTTTAGAACATGCAGTGGTCTGAGGTCTGATTTGGATGAGGTAGCAGATATTATTAGTGCTGTATTGGCTAGCATACAAGCTAAACTGTTTGGGATTGAATAAACACAAAAGGATTTGTCCCCACAAAAGGCATGTTCAGGTCTCAACCCCTGGTCCTGTGGGTGGGAACCCATTTGTAAATAGGACCTCTGAAGATGTTACTAGTTAAGCTTTGCCCAAACTGAACGAGGGGGAGCCTTAACCCAATATGACTGAAATCCTTAGAAGCAAAAGATATTGGACACAGAAAAAGAAGTCATGAGGTATAACAGAAGCTGAAAGTCAAAGAATCTGGGAGAGAAAGGACAAGATGCTGCCATGTTCATTGTCACAGAAAAGCCAAGGGCCAAGGACTAAGGGTTACCAGCAGCCAGCTCCAGAATTCCACAGTCCTTAGGAAGAATCCATTGCCTTGTGGACACCTCAATTCTTAACGTCTCCTAGCTTCAAAACTATAATCTCATAAATTCCCATTGTTTAAGCATCCCATTGTATGGTATTTATTTTAGCAGTCAGGAAGCTAAAACTGTTTTTAACAAAGACTAAAACTGTAGTTAACCAAACAAAATAGAAAGGATCTATTTCCCTCTCAAGTCCAAAGGTAGACAGGCCATAGAGAGCTAGTAGTCAGTTCTGCCATGTTTAGTGCTGGGTTCAAGGAAGCTGCATCAGTTATTGCTATTTCCTAGCTTTGAGAAGAGGACAAAAAGCTAGACAAGCACACCACCAATCATTTTACAGGCCAGATGGCCAGATATCACCTATCCAAATCCACCAGCCTGAACTTAGACACATGGCCACATCTAGTGGCAAAGGAGGCTGGGAAATGTAGTCTTTAGTTGAGTGACCATGTGCCAGCTAATATTCTACTACTATGGCAGAAATCAAGAATACATGTTATGAAACAACTTGCCATCTGCCACAGTTGTTTGCCCATTCTCCATTCCTCCTTTATTCTAGTTAATAGAAGCCCAAAGTTGTCTGAGGAAGCAATGCACCCAGCTAATTGCTTCTTTTTCAGCCTCCCTTCCAGTTGAAACATGCCATATGGCACAGTTCTGGCCAATGAGAAAAAAAGCAGAAATCTGCTGGAGGTTTTATGTAAAGTTTTGCTATACTACTGAAGGGGGATAGATACAGTTAGTGCCTCCCTTCCCAATTCTTCTTTCCTGCAATGCAGGCATAATGGTTAGAGCTGCTGCTGTCAAATTGTGAATATGAGTAAAGACCAAGAGAATGTCAGAAACATCTATTCTGACATCAATGAGCTGCTGGACCAATACTAACAGCTGCTGCTTCTAGACTTGTGGCTTATGGAAAAATAAAACTCCTTCCTTTGTAAGCTTGTATTGAGTTTTCTATTGCATGTAACTAATTTCATTTTTAATTGATACAGAGGATAAGGTGCTAGAACAAGAGAAACCTTGAGAGCAGATAAGCAGCAGCTCAGAAGGCGAAAGGACCACATAGGAAGGTCTGATTGATTCAGTGTGGCATTATGCACAAAGGCGTAGAATTCAAAGAACAAAAAGTAATGAATAACAGAATAAAAATAGGCAAACAGCTGCAACGGAACAGATCTCAGTGTGTTTGTAGCTAGGGTAGTAAAGGCTGTGTAATTTACTGACGGAGTGTTTCATAAACACAGACAGAATCCCTTAAAACATATACATGAGAGTGAATAAGTGAATAGAATTAAAGACATACTTATCAGAAATAAAGTCACACCTGTAACTAAAAGACTTTGTGTAACTTCCTAGTGAAGAGGAGTTGATGAACAATGAAAACAATAGCAAATATCACACAGAATGAAACTTATATTAAATATTGGTAATTAAGTTGAAATGTTCACCATAACAGCCTAGGAAAGTCTGTTTAGAGTTTCTCTTTGGTGGTTCTGAGTTTCTTTCAAATAACTTCTAAGTTGCTTCTAAAATCGCATTTAAGGACATCATTCAGTAACATCTGTCATAGCCCTGCAGTGTAGTGTAGCTGTCATAGGCCCACATTTAGGTATTAGAATGTTGAGGTTGGAATCCGAGCATGATCACTTACTCTCTGTATGATCATGGCAAGCTGCCAACCTTTTTGTGCTTCAGTTTAATTATTTGAAGAACTATGATAACAGCAATATTTGTTGTGAGAATCAAATGATATCTGTAACTAACTGGAACATAGCTAGTGCCCAATAAATATTGCCATTTTTGGTGTTGGGAAATAACTAAATCCAAATGGACTATTCAGTTTCTATATTGGGTGGGTGCCCAGGCAGGGAATGGAATAACTATGAAGTACTAGAAGCATATACAGCACGATATATTCCCTTACCTGTCTGGTGATATGGGGGCCAGGGGTCTGAAGAGCACCTGAACACAGATGCCACTGTTACATGGACGGGGTCACAGCTCATGTGCAAACCCTCCAAGTTGGGGATTTGAATTCTGCTTTCCTTTAGCTGATGTTTTCACACCCTTCTAACCCTTTGCTTCTAAATCCAGTGTCTTTGGAAGTTTTATCATTTAACTACCTAGAAGGGATAGCTGAAATGCTTAAGGTAAAGAAGGGAGAAGGCTGAAGGCTAGCTTTTCTTAACAACTGAAAAAAAAATTAATGCACTTTTCTCTGTTATCAAGAAATGATTATAATGGTCCTGTCTATAAAAGAGACTCTGAGATTTTCTTATAGATTTTGTCCCTATTTTCAGAAAGGAAGTTAAGATGGTGGACCAGGTAGATTCATGCTGGGTGGATAATGATAGGCAAGCTAGGTCAGAGAAAACAATTAGTATGAGTGGATCAAAGAATACTATTTGTTTGTACCAAGTGAGAGTTAACCTGATGGTGTCATTAGCTCCACCCCACCCCATCCCCCAAAATTGATATAAACACAGAGCAAATAACTTTTGCCTTCATGCATCCTTGTGCATAGTCAGTGAGATAGGCATGCATCATACAATGGGATGAAACAATCCGTGTTGTGTAAGGTTACAGAAAATTCCTTGGAGAATTGAATTATATAATACAGCAAATGTTCCATGATGGGGGAAAAGTCTAGCAAAGTTATCATTTTTATAAGTATTTTTTTCTGCCCAGCAAATATAATTCTCTGGAAAGGATTCATTGATGTCAATGAATACTCAAAGCTGTTCAGTGCACTGCATCACTGAAAGATTTTTCACCTGTCACCAGATGACTTATTTATTTTTCTTATCAGCCAAATAAGCATCATTATAATAAAATGCTGCACAAATTCTTTAGCAAATCAATTTTATTGATACATATTAATAAAGCATAAATCCATCCAAAGTATACAATCAATGGTATATGGGATAATCACATAGTTGTACATTCATCACTTCAATCATTATTGGAGCATTTTCATTATTCCTATAATAATAATAAACAAACAAATAAACAAAAAAACTCATCACCTCTCAATATCTCTATGCTTCTTCTGTATATAGCTACTATTATGCTTCCATCTCTCTAGTCTATTTGTATTTATATTTTGTAAAATGTCTTATATATGCAATATCACCTATAGTCATAGTTCACATGAGGTTTCACTGTATTATACAGTCCCATGTTAATTTTTTTAGCTTTCCTTCTAGTAATATATATGCCCTTTCAACAACTGTCATACCCATACAATAGCTCTGTTAGTTACAAACACTATGATGTGCTTTTACCATTTCTATTCATTTCCAAAAATTTACAATTTACCAATTCTGCACAGATTAACCATCAGCTTTCCATTCTCTACCCTCATTCTATTTTCTGGTGATCTATTTCCTAATTATTAACTCCATGAATTTATACAATATATTTAGTTCATAATAGCACAATCATACTGTATTTGTCCTTTTGTGTCTGGCTTGCTTCACTCAACATAATGTCCTCCAGGTTCATCCATGTTGTCATATGCTTCAAAAGTTCATTTCTTCTTATTCCTGCATAATATTCCATCGTGTATATATACCACAATTTGTTTATCTATTTATTGGTTGATGGACACCTGGGCTGTTTCCATCTTTTGGCAGTTGTGAATAACAACATTATGAACATCAGTGTGCAAATGTCTGTCTGTATCACTGCTCTCAGTTCTTCTGGGTATATACCTAGTAGTGGTATTGCCGAGTCACATGGCAAGTCTATATTCAACTTCCTTAGGAACTGCCAAACAGTCCTCCACAGTGACTGCACCATTCTACATTCCCACCAACAGTGAATAAGCGTTCCTATCTTTCCATGTCCTCTCCAACACTTACAGTTTTCTGACTTTTTAATAGTGGCCATTCTAACCACTTTAGCTAAGTAATATGCATTAAAGTCAGGAAGTAAGAGTCCTTCAACTTCATTCTTCTTTTTAAAGACGTTTTTGGTTGTTTGGAAACCCTTACCCTGCCAAATAAATTTGATAATTGGCTTTTCCATTTCTGCAAAAAACAAAAAACAAAAAACAAAAAACTTGGAGAGTATACTACCCAAAGAACAGAATTGCAAGAGATAGTAAAGTAAGTGCTGCAGCCTGAATGGAAAAAAAACCAAATGCCTGAATTGATTTAGGAGATTTGTGTGATTATCATTGATTAGTTGTCTTAAATCCTGTATCTTGTCAGAGTATTTGGTTTGTTCCTTTGGCTAGACCATCTCTTCCTGTTTCCCAGTGTGGTTTGTAATTTTTTGCTGATGTCTAGGCATCTGAATATGTTGGTGAATTTACTCTGATGGTGAATCTCTCTCTCTCTCTCTCTCTCTCTCTCTCTCTCTCTCTCTCTCTGTCTTTTGAGGTACCAGGGGTAGGGATTGAATTCAGGACCTCATATGTGGGAACCCGGCACTCAACCACTGAGCCACATCAGCTTCCCTGAGTAGGTTTTTTCATTTGTTTTGCTTGCTGTTTTTTCATTTTTTCAGGAGGTTCCAGAAACCCAACCTGGGACATCCCATGTGGGAGGTCCGCATTCAACCACTTGAACCACATCCACTCTCTCTCTGTCTTGCCTAGTATTTTTTTTTTCACAGCTCTTCTTTGATTTTTGTTTCAACTTATTTTAAGTTTTTAAAATTGCCCAGCTTAAGTTACCAAAATTAGGCCAGGGATTCACTAATGGGGCACAGATTTTCTCCCCGGGTGGGCCTAAGGAGAGACTTAAAAACAGTTTTATCCTTGCAATTTCCTGGCTGGCCAGCAGATGGCACTGATCAACAAAACTTTCCACTGAAGTGTTTCTTTCAATGTCAGCTTTTCTGTGTTTTGTCTGACCAGAGCCAATATTCAAAGCAGGCTCTGCTGGCCAAATTCACTAAAAAGAAGGCCTCTAACTCACCTTCCCACTTCCCTTGTGGATTAGATATTGAACAACTCAGATATCTCAAGTGGAAAATGACAAGCCTGCCTCATAAGGTTGTTATGAGGAGTAAATGAGATAACGTGCACAGTGCTTGCAAAATGGAATTGTGGAATTGTGGTCATGGTCACCAGGCAGGATGACCCCTGGGCCTGGAGAGAAAATGCACCCAACCTTGTCATCTGCACACAGGGAAGATGAACCTCAGGTGGCTGCTATGGGCAGCTGCTAAGTCATTGGAGCACAAATGCAGATGGAAGAAGCCCTCTTCTCCAGAGAAATTTGTGAGAGAGAACTTGCCTGGAGAAAGGCACATCACAGAGGGAATTTATATTATGGAGCTTCATCCTGGGACTCTTAACCATTATGACTCCTGGAAACAACAATCAATCCATAATCAGAAGCTTGAAATGTGAGCTCTCTGAGGGCAAGATTTGTTGATCTTGTTCACCACTGTATCCTGAAATCAGAGGCTGGTGTGGGGGAGATACTCAATCTGTATTCATTTACTGAGTGACTGAATGAATCAAATCATCACCCTGCCTCTTGTATTAGCAATTTGAGCTTGGAGAAATTAATAAACCTCTCCAAACCTCTGTTTTATGGCCTGTAATATGGGACCAAGAATAGCATATACTTCACTGGATTATTCAAACATTAAAAGAAGCAATACCCCAGTGTGGGACATGACTCCCAGGGATGAACCTCCCTGGCACCAAGGAATTACTACTAAGCACTAACTAGCAATGCAACTGGAAAAAGACCTTGACCTAAAGGGGAAAGAGACTTCAAATTGAGTTGGGAGGTCATTTCAGAGGTTACGCTTATGCACATCTCAGCAGGAACTCATAGATGGCCAAAGTAAATATTACCTCAAATAGTGGGGCTTCTGAGGGCTCTGTAGACATCCAGACACTATAAGCAGGGAAGATGGCTCAGGAGTTTGGCACCCTGCCAGTGGGCCCTACTTTGGAATTTACACTCCTCAGTGTGATAGAGTTGGACTCAGTTGTGTTTTCCCTACATATGGCTCTTCTGTCCCTTTGATTTGAACCTATAGTTAGTACTAGAGTTGATATTTGTATGTTCAAGGGACTTAAATCTTTGGGTTGTCCATGTGCCAGTTAGGCCCTGAATCTCAACAGACTTGCAACACCTACTCTCCAGTTCATTGGATTCACTCAGGACAACTAACAAGGAGAAAATGACTGACAATGACCATCTCAGGGAATAGAGAGAGTCTGCAACTGCAAGCAAGAAAGTCCCATCAATCTGCCCCAGGATCTAAGTCCTCTTTCAATTAGAGGTGGAGTGGGCATCACCATCACAGAATCCTCAGGACTGGGGAATGGATGATGGACTAGAGTAGACTTACAGTTGTTCCACTGTAGACTTGTTGTGATCCTAGTAATGGAAGAACTTTATCATGGATGTGGAGGCCATGGCCACTGGAGGTTCTGAGGTGTGGGAGAGGGAAGAATAGGTCTAATATGGGGGCATTTTTGGCCCTTGGTAATTATCCTGAATGACATTGCAATGACAGGTACAGGCCATTGTATATCATGTAATAACTTGTAAAAATGTGTGGGAGAGAGTGTAAATTACAATGTAAACTATAATTGTCACTTAGTAGCAATGCCCCAAGATGCGTTCATCAATTGTGGCAAATGTACCACACTAATGAAGGATGTTGCTGATGTGGGAAAATGTGGGAGGGCTAGGGAGTGGGGCATATGGAAATTCCCTATATTTTTGTGTGTAATATTTATGTAATCTAAGTTTCTTTTAAAAAGTAAAAAAATTAAAAAGTAAAAAAAAAAAATGAGAAGCAACACTAGTGAATATTATTTCTGTTTGGGAAGATTCTGACAGCAATGTACATCACTAATTCAAAGAGCATTCTTGGAGTCAGTTGGCAAACTGATAAAATGCTTTAGTGGTCAGTGGTCCTGTAGAGGCTCTCCAACAATTCTACAGTCACTCAGAAGCTTACAGCAGAGTGGAAGTCAGAGTCTGCGTAGCCAAGCTCCCTCTGGAGATCATAGTCTGCCTTCTTTCTCTGAAACATAGGTTCAACCATAATCTTCTCTCCTTTATAGGGTGATCACCCACAGGGGAACCCCACACACTTGCCCATGGACATTCTGGGGCTTACTTTAAAATCTGTCCCATTGCATTATCATTGGGTATAGAGCCAAACAGAGAAACACTTCACCCACTTTTTCTCATTTTCTCTCATTTCCTCTACTATCCTTCTTTTTCATAACCTGTTCCCCACTCCAGGTCTTCTCTGACCAGTCTCCCTGGTCCAGTAGAGTAGAATAAGTACCAGATTAGTATTTAGAATTTCTGGGTTCTGGTCTTGGCTTTGCTACATCCAATGGACAAGTACCTGAGCAAGTCATGTTGCTTCACTGAATCTCAGTTTTCCCACACGCAAAGTGAAAACACTGATACCAAACTCTCTGCATCAAAGGCTCAATGGAAATAATATACGTAAGTGTATTCCACAAATTGCAAAGCACTCTATGCATCAAATCCATTCATTCATTCTCCTTCTGTGTTTTTAAGCACTAACTAAGGGATTGTTATTATTAACATTCTACACTGGTCTCCAACACCTACTTTGGCTGATGAGAAATGTGAACTCCTTTCAGAAGTGACCCACAAGTCATACAAGAAAAAAGTCCAGGGCTTCAGCCAGAAGCAAGAGAGGCAAGAAGCAAAAACCTCTCAATGAAGGACCACGTGTCTGCAGACTGGTGGTCTTCTGTGCCTGTGTGGTTCTCAAACCCTCTTTTGCTCCATCCTATCATGCCGTTTTGACATTGGCGCTACAGAAGCCCAAACATCACTGCCAGAGCCACCACTCATCAATCTCATCCAGCCTAGTTACTAAGGCTTCAGGGGGCCTGGGCTCTAATGAACTACATGTCTGAGTAATTAATCTTCTGGTCCCAGAGCCCTTATATGTGGGCAGTCTCCACAAAGCCAAAAGGGATGTTGCAGATCAGTTGTTTAAGTGCAGCCTGGAAGCTGCCTTCCCAGTGCAGCGGTACTAATCAAACCCCACCCCCACCCCCACGACGGGTGCTCTGTCAGAGAAGCGAGAGGTTAATTATGGCTTTGGCACTATTATGGAATTTGTTGATTAACTCTCAGGGGGATTGACTGGTTCTCAAAATAGAACATCTGCTTATTTTGGGTAAGCCCAAATATTAAGAATTCTCTCCTGATCTTGGCTCTTTTTATATCTAGTGGGTCATAAAAAGATTACTGGATGTTAAATGAAGACAATTAAGTAAACTGACATTTTTTCAACAGCAATTACTACTTTTTTTGTTACTACTACTGAAAAACTCAGATACAGGGAATAAAATGAAGAACACAGCAAAATTATTTTACATTATAAATCAAAAGAGAGGCATAACTCTGCTTACCATTTCAGACATTAGTTCATTTTATTCTTTTTGAATTAGAATAGAATGCAAATGTAATGATTTTACTTAAATTTGATTTTTCCCTCTCTCAACACGTTTAATGTAATAACTTAATTACCTTGTATGGCTGGTAACATCTTTAGTAAATGTACTAATTATGTAAAAACATTTCGTTATGACCTGAATAGGAGTGAAGACTTAACTGGGGTCATTATTTGAGTTCTTGTAAAAGTTCCATTAACATTTTTTCCTGTACCAAATTTACTGCTGTCATATTTAGCATTAAAAAAAATGAGATACCCAATCCAGGAATTCCCAGTGCAGGAATGCCCAGTGCGGGATTGCCTGGTGCGGGAATGCCTAGTGCAGGAGGTGAAGAACATGCCTTCCTGACTGTAGGAGCAAAGGAGGCCAACAATGGGCCTCCATTTAACTTTCCTGGTAATTTTGGTGGGTCTAATGCCTTTGGGCCACCACTCCCTCCTCCAGGATTAGGAGGGACCTTTGGTGATGCTAGGCCTGGTATGCCTTCAGTTGGCAACAGTGGTTTGCCTGGTCTAGGACTGGATGTTCCAGGTTTTGGAAGTGGACCAAATAATTTAAGTGGGCCATCAGGATTTGGAGGGGGCCCTCAGAATTTTGGAAATGGCCCTGGTAGTTTGGGTGGTCCCCCTACCTTTGGAGGTGGCCCTCCTGGCCTTGGAAATACCCCTGGGCATTTGAGTGGGCCACCAGCCTTTGGGCCTGGGCCTGGCCCAATCCATATTGGTGGTCCCCCTGGCTTTGGATCTAGTTCTGGAAAACCAGGACCAACAGTCATTAAAGTGCAGAACATGCCCTTCACTGAGTCTATTGATGAGATTTTAGATTTCTTTTATGGCTATCAAGTAATTCCAGGCTCAGTGTGTTTAAAATACAATGAAAAAGGTATGCCAACAGGTGAAGCCATGGTGGCCTTCGAATCTCGGGATGAAGCCACAGCTGCTGTCATTGACTTAAATGATAGGCCTATAGGCTCCAGGAAAGTAAAACTTGTATTAGGGTAGCTGCTCACATCAATTCTTTGTGTAGGGTAGATCTTCATAGTGCATCCAGATTGTTTTCCTAGTATTTCCAGGTTAGAACCTGTGGATTGTTTTAATCGCAAATAGATTGGTTTCCATAACATAGAGCATTGGTTGACTGTTTACAAAAGACTCACTACCAGGATAAACATTGCTGTATGTTACAGTAGAGCTGTCTGGAGAGAACACAAAAATAATTTTGGCATACCATTAGAAAAACACATTTGTAAAACTCAAATGACCACATAAAGCTTATCAAGGAGTCTAGATTGGTTTTGTTTTATACTATATGGGATGAAGAAAATAGAAATGTCAGAGCTCATTAAGGGTGCTCTTGCCAGAAGTTGGCTACTGTTGGAATTTAGTTTAAAGCTGGACAGGTTTGCTTTGTTATAGGGTCAAAGCTTTGTCTAAAGTCCTCATTTTCTTTTAAAATTGAATAAAATCTCTGTATACAAAAAAAAAAAAAAAAATGAGAAACAAGTAGCACAAGCTAGGAAAAAATAATATGTTCTGCAAGCAAAAATTTGGACAAAGTTTATTTCTACCTGTGGCCACCACTCAGTTTTAAGTCAACCTAGTTATTTTTGGGCAGATTTACTAATGAATTCTGCAGAATCATTGTCATTGAAATGGTTCTAAATTTTGACCTTGTCCATGTGCATACGTGTTGTGTGCTTGTACGTGTATGCATGGAAAGAGAGGGTTTTATTTTCTAATTCCTCCCCCCATTATTCAATCACATGTTCATTACAAACAATTTCGGAAGAACAGAAAAGCAAGAAAAAGCAGGGAAAAACAAATCATTCCAGTCTAATCAAAGTCTAGCTTCATAAGGTTTAAGAGGCCAGGCGGGAGTGAGACAATAACTATAGTGGACACCCTCCTCCTTGATCTAGCTCAAGAGAGAAAAAATTTCAGACTACCCAAGGGGAAATCCTATAAATGGTAATTTCAGGTAATTACATCTAAGAATGATAATTTATATTTAATGAGTGTTTACTAAGTGTCAGGTTTTTTATGGGTATTGCTTTATTACATTTTCCCAACCAGCCTAATAATGTAAGGCTATTATTCTCACCATTTCAGAGTTGAGAACATTGAGACTTATAAACATCAAAATAACTTCATGGTCATTTCCAGAAAGTGGTAAAGGCAGGATATTACCACACTGACTAATGAGCTCATGTTATCAGCTACCATAGTATTTGCCTCTATTCTATTTTTAGAATGAACTTATGCCAGTTTCAAAGATGATTGCAAATAACTTCAAAATTCCATGTAAAAATCACAAATCTGAAGCTCTATAGGTTGACATTACTCTCAGTTGTAGTAATATGTGAAAACTTTTTCTCAGGTAACCTTTGAAACTTGCATTTAAAATACCAAAAAGGCAAGAAAGACATAGGGTGTATATCCCATGTCCAATTGTATATTGCCAAAGAGGGCTCCTAATGATATCAGTTTTTACTTAATGGCAAAAAGATGAAGATATTGGGCTGAAATCTCCAAACACTGGTTTCAGTGGTCATGGTATTATCGTTATACCTGAAAATGCAGTTCCTCATTCATGTGAGAGGGATGGTTTTACCAGGCCTTCACCAGTCAAATAGAATATGTCTTATTTCCTCAATTCTAAGATGCATTTTTTCTCATTTTAACATTTCTGATAGAGTCATTTGTCAAATAATCAATGCATACCTTTAGTTGGGGTTTTCTCCCAAAGCCATCATAAACTTGATGTTGCAGTTTACTATCCAGGAAAGATTCTATTCTTCAGCTTTTCCTCTCAAAACCCTTCCCCAGCATTAACCCTCAACCCTTGCCTGGCAAAGGTAAACTTTCGCGGATGCATTTCCCCATGTCGTGCAAACATGAAGAGCTAGTCTGTGGATCTAAAGAGGAGAAACAACTTAACAGCTAACCTGGGAGCAGGAAGAAAACTTCTCAGTGACTATCAGAATAAATATCTGTACAACCACTTCCCAAGTTAAGACACAAAAGCTGCTGCAGTAAACCATTTGTCCCTGTGTGTGTCACGCTGCAGAACTGACTAAAAATACTCATTACTGCCTTTTCGTTATGGGCTTTGATTATTTGAGCTATAAGTACATAGCCATTTGTATGTAGATATTTATAAAATAGACAATTGCCAGAAAATTGTGTATAAGTATAATGTTGCATAATATCACAAATATTCCTAAGAGTCCAAAGTATTTGCGCCAATTGTAGCCCATTCTGCACAGACAAAACATCTCCTGCACGACTGCAGGTACTGCCAAGTACAGTAGATTTAAAACTAAAATGGCTTACTAGTTTCTAAATAATCCCCTAGGAAACAGTTTAGTCTAGACCATTATCTTGATAGTTCATAATTAGGTTCAATAATAAAGCTTGTTTTGCTGACCTAGGTCAGATTGGCGTGTCCACAGCATCTGGGCGCAGTGACCTTGCTTTGAGAGGGTATTGTTAGAAAATCCATTATTATCATCACATACACTTCAGAGAAGTGGCTGTTTTGTGAATTGATGGTGTGATGTTGCCACTTTAGATAAAAGAGTCCATGAATTATTGACTTAATGAGTTAATGTTGCTTGATTTCACAACAAAGTCTTTATAGTCTCAATGCTATTTACTGAACACATAATAACAGCATATGAAGGAAAGCACAGGTAAATAGGTTATGCTGAGCATTTATGAGTCACATCACATCTGAAAAAGGCATGAACTCATGGAGGTGTCACTGCCTCGCTCTCAAAGGCATGACACCTTGGTCAGTGTGTCTAAGGCCAACTCGTGAACAGTCTCTTGAGATGGCTTTCTTTCCCATTATTTCTGCCCTGTAGACACAGAGCAGTTAATTGCTTTTTCCTCTTCCTCAGAATCTGTTTTGGGCCCCAGGCAAGGCCTCAGGATCAGTCCTTTGTAATCAACATGGCTGTTGCTGGGTCCAAATTCAAAGAGAGCCCAAAGAGAGTGCCCATCGCAAGGACTATGCCAGTACCCTGATGCTTGCCATGGCAAAGTGAAAGCAAAAATCCTAATGTGATATATTTTCCCCAGAGTACGCAGAACTTGGGGGAGACTGTGAAAATCCAGGCACAATGCAGGCGGCAGATTTGCCAGAGAAGCTGGTGAGCAGGTGAAACACATTGATTCAGCAGACCATTCCTAATTAAGGTTCAGCTACCATTTATGGAGGGTTTATTATCTGCCAAGGGTATTATATACAGTATTTCATTCAGGCTTTGCAGCAAACGTTCAAAGTAGGTGTTATTTTTCCTATTTTACAGATGAGGAAACTGAGCCCCAGAGAGAAGTAACTTGCTCAGAGTTGCAAAACAAGCAGGTGAGAAGTTAGGAACCAGAGTGGGGTTTGGCTGACTCCAAAGCATGCAGCCTCCTGATTCCATCTTTTTCCAAGCCTTCCATCTGTATGGTGTTTAATAGTCTACAAATCTCTCAGCCTGTAGGACAGCATTTGTAAATTCCTCTTGTCATACTCCAAATCAAGTTAAAAGTAGATGATATTCAAGATGGATCATATTTCAGTTTCAACTCTCCGGCCTTACACCCTGGAGAGCTAGCCAAGTATCCTTTACTCTTTGCTTTCCACCACATCCCTTGCTTTCATGCAGAGATCTTGGCTCAGATATTCCCTTTCTGTCCCTAATGAAATTTGACCCATTTTCCAATATTTTTTCTTTCTATTTTTGTTCTCACGAAGATTTTCTGGTTCTCCACCCCCTATTAAAAACCATATGTATTCCATTCTCCAATTCCCATAACTTTCTGCTTATGCTCCTCTTTGGGTATTTTATCCCAGTCTGATTTGTGATTATGATGTGTGGTTGTGCTAACTTCCTCTTGTGGAACCGGGACCCCTCTGAGGGCAGGAACCATGCCTTAGTCATTGCTGCATCTCCAGGATAAAATGTCATTTGTAGAATGAGGGATACTCAATAATGTTTGTTAGATGAATGAATGGTCCAGAGGCCCTCCATATGATTCTTAGTGAAAGAACTATTTTGAAAGAGTAGGGAAAGTTACCCTTGACTATTTGCCCTTTTGTACCAGCCTACCCTTCTGTTTTTATATCAGAACCCAGGAATGGGATGGGAGAAAATAGACTTTATGCAACAGCTCCTCCGCCCCATCTCACTGCCCCTATTTTCTCTGTCTACAAGGACTTTTTAACCAAATTAGGGAGATTTTCTGCTCTATCTTGGGCAAGTTACTTAACTGCACAGTAGTACAGTATCCTCACATGTATAAGAGGAGTCTTATAGTACCTTTCAGTATTTACCACATTTCTGGATACATCTTATGTCCCTACTTGCGATTTTTCTTTTCCATTTCCATATATACTGCACTAGTCTATCAGAAAGTTATTCCTTCTGCTGAGCTAAAATCTGCCCCCTTCTAATGTGATCCATTAGTCCAAGGCCTACAGTTGAACACAGAACATGTCTAATACCTCTTCTATGTAATTTTTGGTAACAAAAATACCCATTTGGGATGTATATATACAGTTCATTTGAGGAGTAGGCATGCCATCAGGAACCATGCTGGGAACCTAAGGTAGAAACAGCCTGGGCCACGCTTCATCCCTTACAAATCATCTTCTGCCACGATAGGCAGTGTGGTGTAGTGGAAAGAAGATAGATTTCTGATTCAGATATTCCTGGATTCAAATCCTGACTCCACTGGGTTGGGTTTGGGGCAAGGCATTTAACCTCTTTGATCCTCACACTGAAATACCCTACTTCAAAGTGTTTTTGAAAGATTAAATAATATTAATAGATGCAAAGTACTCAACATAGAGAAGATATTCTAAAACCTGTTAGTTCTGTTTTCCTCCAGTTTCCTATAACCATTTTTTCTTTTATAAAATGATCAGGGGCTCCAGTTGAAAGAAAGCAGTAACAGTAACTATTCTGGTTTACATACTAAAATGTTTTTCTCAAAAATATCAAACATTTAAACAAAAGCATACAATGAAATGATATCAAAGAACTTTCAGATATTCCAACAAATGGCCATTGCTGATCCACTAAATGTGAACAATTTTACTTGGGTTTTTATGATTTAACTTTATTTTCAAATTAAAAAAAAACAAAACAGTAACAGTGACAATACTTTTGGTCAGGTCATCTGGGGGTTATATGGAGTCAGAAGAAAAGCTGA
Source organism: Tolypeutes matacus (assembly GCA_026826555.1). Taxonomy (NCBI): domain Eukaryota; kingdom Metazoa; phylum Chordata; class Mammalia; order Cingulata; family Chlamyphoridae; genus Tolypeutes; species Tolypeutes matacus. The sequence goes on from JAKSZT010054395.1 coordinate 5,145,608, forward strand.
AAGCATTCTGTGGTTCTTAAAAGGTTGAAAACCACTAATACAGATAAAGCTTTGAGGAACGGGGAAATGGAGCTGAAGGCCCAGAGAGAATGTGTTCTTGTGTCCACCCCCGCCCCCCAGACCTCTTGCCTCCAGACAGGAGAGCCCAAGAGAGAAGAGGGAAGCCAGTCTGAGGCCTGTGTGTGTGTATATTGGAGGGTGGGAGGATGCACTCCCTGGCTCTGGGGAAAGCCCTAATATTGTCTTTTCCCTGGGTCTTCCCAGACATCCTGCTTTCTAACAAGTTATAGCTGTTGGGATCTTCTATCTTCAGGACCTCTGGGCATGTTCTCCCAGTGATGCACCAGGGAATGCTCCACTGCTTGTCACCCATTTAGAAAACCTTCAGCTTGAGTGGCTCTCAAGAGGAAAACTGTTGAATGTGATAAGAGAACGATAAGAGAAAGACCCTGTCATTCAAGAAGCACCATGATATGTCCCAGTCAGCTCCTTTATTCCAGCTGTACCCGCCCCCCATCCTCAGTGGAATGTTCTTTCCCCGTATCTTTGCTTGAGTCTAAGTGAGGGGCCACCTTCTAAATGAAGTTTTTTCACACTGATCTTCCTGACTTCCTTTTGCACATATGCATGTATCTCTGCAGAAAAGGTTTACAAGAGGCTGCTTTGGTCTAACTCGTGTGCTTAGTACAATACGTCTGTTTATCCTTTATCTATCTCTGCCACCACATCCTATCCTAAACATCAATACTGTCCTCCTTTCTCCTCCTCTGCACCACAAAACCACTCTTAGGGTTGTCTGAACTTGTTCTTCCACTTCCTTCCTTACTCCCTCACCCTTTATCCCTTTGCATCCTAAAATGTGTCTCACCACCCCCTGATGAAACCTACCCCTTAAAGATCCACCACGACCTCTAAATCTCTCACCTGCCAAGAGGCTCTGTGCTAAATAAAGTACTCAGCTGCAGCACTTAACTTCCCCTTAGTGCCTCCTTCTAGCTGGCTTTTGAGTTGTCATCTTAAAATGTTTATTTCGGTTGTACTGTTTGAAGTGTGTGGTGATCATTTAAGTCTCATCAAATGCCCTTTGGAAGAAGGCAGGGAATGAAAGCTAGTTACTGACGTCACCAGATCCTGTGGCTTCTTCCTAGCTCTTCTCTGACTTTCGACGCTGCTGCTGGCTCTGTCTCCTAGAAACCCTTCCTTGGCCCTGCCCTCTCACTCTCTGTTGCCACCTCCTTTGCTGTCTTCTTTTCTTGCCTCTGAATGGATACATTTGCCCTTGTCCTCTCCTCTCCTCTTTGCCCTTTTCTTCCATTCACTACCCTATTCTCTCTTCCTTGGTAAATCCAATCAGCTGGGACTGTAGTGCCAATGGGTCCCAAATCTGGGTGATTAGTACAGGCTCAAGTCACAAACCTGCATTTCCAGTGACCTCTTCAACAGTTCTTCTCAGAAATGCTGTGGGAACCCCTTACTCAAATTTAAAACCAACTCACATTTACCCCCTTGCCTCTGCCTTCTTCTGGTGTGTTAATGGCATCACCATATCCTTAGTCCCCTAGACTTGGAACTTCAGAGCATTCTTCTACTGTTTGCTGTCTTCCCTCCACAGTGGATCCATAGCCATACCCTGTTAGGTCAGCCTCCTCAGTGTCCCACTTTGTCCCCACATCTCCCTTACCACTGCCTCTGCGCTAACTCAGGCCCTCATGACTGCTCACCTGAGCTGCTGCCTCAGCCTCCTCAGACGCCCCCTGCATCCAGTCCTTCCCCACTCCAATATATTTTTCTCACTCTGCCAGCATCATCTTCCTGCAGTCCTTCTCTGATCATGCCGCTCCCTGATTTGATACCCTTGCTGCCTCCTAATGCCTACAGAATAATGACCAGATGACTTAGCATGTGAATCAAGACCTCCCAAGGTTTGGCCCAGACTCTCCTCTCCCTGCTCCTCTCTGCTTCTCCTGCCTTCAGTTCCCAAACACTCCTTATCCTTTCTCACACACTTACCTTGATTCCTTTCCTTCCCCCTATCCCTTCATCAAAAAGTAACTAGTTTTCCAAGTACAACACAAATGTATCCCCACCTAAGAAGTCTTTCCCAATCTCTCTGGCCGGAAGCCAGCTTCCTCCTCTGTATTTTGCTAACACTGTTAACATTTGTACTGGTCTTAGAGGGAAATCATTTCATTTATTTTGAAACATTCCGATATTATTTGCTGAGAATTGGGCTAGGTGGTTCACGTGTCTGTTCTTTATATTTCTCATACTAATTCTATAAAATAGGTTTTATTGAAACCATTTTACGGATGGGGAAACTGAGGCTCATATAGCCTAATAACTTGGCCAAGGTCATATGGGCAGAGGGGCACAGTCAGTCTTCAGACCACAGTCCTTATGTTCTTTTCACTACACCAGGTCCCCTCTTTTAAAGAATTTTCCCACTTTGCCCTCTGGAAAGCCACAGGAATCTAAACGAATTGATATGACTGTTTAACAGTGACAAAGCAGCTCTGACATTGGACTGTCCTAGTTCTTTGCTTGGCTTTTCTCCTTTCAGACCCTCTTCTGATATTTGGTTTCTGTTGCCTTTCAAAAGTTTCATTATTATGCATAATGTATTCATTGAAGGGCAGCATTTCCTGTAATTTATGTCTCTTCATTTTACTACTCAGCAATTCCTCAGTATTTAACCTCATAAATTTCCAGTTATTGTCCTATATTTACACATTGCATCTGCCAGAGAAGTCTATAGGCAATTTAATACCATGCGGAATCCAAAGGGACACATACAAGGAGGGTGAGTCTGCTGCTTCTGCCTCTCCTAACAAAGTCAGATTGCTTGCGAGCAAAAGCAAACAATCTTTACCTCCCTCCCCCTGATATTTATCTTATTAAATAACAGTATGGCCTGAATCCCTTGACTTTACAAAAACTTCTCCTGCCTGTTCCTGGGAGCCTGAGCTGCTGGCCTCAATGTCCCTTTGTGGCAGCGGTGCATTTTCTATGCTGCACCTCTCCATCAGCCTGCTGGCCCACCGGTTCCTCCCCTTCTGAAAGGCCAAGCAGTACTAAAACCTCACCTCACGGGGCTCTCAGCTCCCTTTGTTTCTCTTATATTGTTCTGCCATTGCCCTAAGGCCAAAAGATCTTTGGGGCAGTGGCCCTGTTTGGTGTTTGGCACAATTTCATTTACTGAACATCTCTATGTACATTTATGATGCCATATAACTAATAATAAAAACAGAACAGCCTAGGGCATCGTTTTTTATTGTTGGCTCCGTGGCTGCTATGGAGGATTGGGAGGTGCAGGAGAAGAGGGCAGGGATGATACAGGACTGGCCAATGGCGCCTTGCCCTTGCAGGGCTGCTTCTGCTGAGCCACAGCCCCTTCCAAGGGGCTTAGATGATGACCCCTCGCTGAGCCATTGCAAGTTTCCTAAACCCTCTGCAACAGTAGAAAAGACTGGAAGGGAGGATCTTGTGCTCTGTAGGGGAGCTGTCTGGGTTGCCTAGCCCACTATTTTTCAAGTGGCAGGGTTGCCCTTCTCCGCACGTGTGCAAAATGGATGACGGCAGCACTCACACTGTTCATCACTGCCTGTTGCTGAATTGATGCAGCTCTCCTCAGATGCCATCGGCTGTGCAGTAATCCATACTGATGGCTGGACTTTAGAGCAGCCGTGTGTATGCACTGTGTCCCTCTGTCACTGCTCTTTGTGGATGTGGCCTGGTAGTATATGCCCAGATCCACTGACTCGGGCTTCAGCATGTTGAAAAGGCTGTTACAGAGTTTTAGAGGCAAAAATTGTCCCATGAAGATGACTTTGGGAGGCAGCATAGAATAATGGACAGATCCTTGACTCTGAAATTAGGTTGCTTGGCTTGGTATTTCAGACCTGCCCTTTACTAGCTGTGTGACCTTGGGTAAATCACTTAACTTCTCTGAATTTCAGTATTTTCTTCTGCAAGTGGGGAGAAGAGAATAACCCTACCTCACAATGTTGTTAAAAAGCTTGTATACACTCACAAACACACAAACTCAAACTCATATACATATATATATGTAGAGACTATATAGTTATACATATACATCATACCTACACATAGGTTTACATATATACATATGTGAATACACACATGCATGCACATGTACATATGCTTATATATGTGCATATACATATATACATATGCACATATAACCTTTTTATATTAAAGTGAAAAGAGCTATATGAGAGATCATTATTATTGGTACTAGAGTCAAATATTTTTAAATGGAAAGAAATGTGCAGGAGGAAATCTCCATGCTACATATGTTAACATAGAGATGTAGCAAGGCAAAGATAAATCTTGAAAGCTGTACTGAAGATTGAAGGAGAAATATCCATTGTAGATAATTCCTACTACTTCAGGTGCCTTGGTTGATTCGGAACACTTGGCACAATTCTGACATAAGTGCAATTATTGGCAGCATCTGTTTTAGAAAGAGCACGTGAGCCCTGTCTAAGCTTAGAACAAAAATCAATGCTGATTTTTACATCTGTTCAGGGTGTGTGGCTTGTAAACAGTTAAAGGAGCTTGTTCTGTGGGGATCCATGGATTAAGAATGGGAGAGCACACGGGTGGGATGTACTGGAAAAATGAATTCTATCCAGCTGACTGGTATTGATAATAGAAACACATGGTTAGCTGCAAGCGGCCCTTGAAATGTGCGAGAGCTAAAAGGGACTGAATCTAGTTTACAAAATGTGTGTCAGTGAAAAACAGATTCATTTTGGGTGGGGTATTTTGTCATGGTGCCAAAGCAAAGGCAAACTCAACAACCAAAGGAAAGTGAACTGACCACCTGGCATGAGGGGCAGCAAGCATCTGCTGCTCAGGTTTCTTTAGTGATCCTAGCTGTTTTGGCCCCACATGCTCTTTGTACAGGGCCATTTCCCCACAGCTTTTAAAACGGCCTCTTCTTCGCTGTATGCAAACCCTCATCAGCACAATGTGCATGCTATTTTGGGGGTTATTACAGATGAGTTAACAATCATCTCGAGCTGTACATGCTAAATACTGCACTGGGCCCTGCAAAAGAAAGAGGTCAATTCCCTTTACATGTTCTGAGGGATTAACAGACCTTTCCAGAAACAGAGGATTGATAAAGAAGATGGGGATGGTCTGTTCTCGGGCAATATTTTCTTTTATTCAACAAGGAATATGTCCTGTAGTGCTTTTTTGACTTGCTGATCTGATAATTTTAACCAAAAAGTTGAACAAGCACCTTAGCTGTTTCTACCTTTCTCTCTAAGTGAGAAATCCATTTGACCTACAAAATTGAAAAGGCTATGAGGAGATGTTTCCTCAAGCGTAGGCAAGGAAGAGGATGGAGCTGCTCTGGATTTGCCCTTGCCTCTCCTCCTCTGTTGATTTTGACTCCTAGTTTTTGTGTGATGGAAGGTGTGTCTATCTACCAGCCCCCAAACCCAGTATTTCAGTTTCCTTCAGTTATTAGTGGGAAGGAAGGGGATCAGGGAACACACTGGAAGCCATTTATCTTCTTCTTCTTTGTAAATGAAAGAGGCCAATCAATAGGGCAATAAGGAAGGAGGACAAGCAGCCGGGAGGGACCCACTGTGGGAGAGGTCTATTCATAGCCACCGCCCCATGCACACTCCTGCCAGAGGGGCAGCTTGTTACCATTCTGGAGAGGAAAACCTGGTTTGACTTTTAAATTAACTTTCTACTAAAAAGCACAAGATGGTTATGCAGTGAATATTTTCATTGCTGGTATCTGCAGAGTAAACATACACACCGGTTTAGCATGTGGAGTTATTGAAGTCAGATGTACATTGGCCATGTTTTAGGAGACAGTGCTGTGGAGGGCAAAGATTATGGATCGGTGTGTCAGGCAGATTGGGGGCTCAAATCCAGGCTTTGCCACTTCTCAGCTCTGTGGACTTATTCGGCTACTTTGTTTCTCTGGACTTCGTTTCTTCATATGTATATTAGAATGATAACAGTACCTATCTCAGGGAATGCTGGGAACATGATATAGGATAATTTGTGCAAAGTACTTCACAGAATGCATATATACAGTTAAGTGCTAAAAAAAAATGTGAGTTCTTATTAGTACCATGTTTATGGAAACTGAGGTGATAAAAGTTTAGAGAGAGGAAACAGGCAACTCCATGTGAACCTGTAAGGCCCAGTTGGGACTATTCTATCATATGGATAAATCTGCATTTTCCTTAAGGAGGAACCATCTCCTTAACGGTGAGGCTTCCCTAGTTATCAAGAGATGAAGTATGATTATGATTTGGATGGGTATGACATCCCAATATGTGAAGATACTAAATATCACCATTGCTAATCTCCAGTGTTCTGGTCACACTAATTTTTACCGAAACAGGACTTTAGACTGCACACATCTCATATGTTCATTTTGTGGAACGCTTGAGAGAGGTTAAGTGACTTGCCCAGGTTCACATGTTGAGTTAGTGGGCTGACTCATATTTCTCTCTCATTCTGTTTTCATTTCCGAGGCTACTCAAAGCAGATATCATGAAATGCGTTTGGTTTAAACAATGGGAATTTATTTGCCTACAGTTTTGAGGTTGAGAAAATGTCCAAATCAAGGCATCATTAAGGTTATGCTTTCTTCCTGAAAACCAGCTGCTGATGATCTTAGGCTCCTTATCACATGGCAAGACACGTGGTGGCACCTGCTGGTCTCTCCCTTCTCTTCCAGGTTTTGTTGCTCTCAGCTTCTTGCTTCTGTAGCTTTTTTTTCCTTCATTGGAGAAGTTGTGGTTTACAAACAATTCTGAAGTTTACAGAACAATCATGATAAAATACGAGATTCTAATGGACCACCCCACTAACAACACCTTGCATTAGTGTGGAATTATTTGTTATAATTGATAATAGCATGTTTTTATAATTGTACTATTAATTAATGTCCATGGTTTAGCGTAGGATTCACCATGTAGTGTAGTTCCAAGATTTCTTAAAAAATTTTGTTACCATATATACAATCTAACATTTCTCCCTTTTAATCATATTCAGATATTTCAGTGCTGTTAACTGCATTCACAATGCTGTGCTACCATCACCATCATCCATTACCAAAACACTTCCATCACTCCAAATAGGAACCCTGTACATTTTAAGCCTAAACTTCCCATTCCCCATCCCTAACTTGTCCCCTAGTAACCTATAGACTTGATTCTGACTCTGTGAGTTTGCTTACTCTAATTGTTTCAAATCAATGAGATCATACAATATTTGCCCATCTGCATCTCACTTATTTTATTCAACATGATGTCTTCAAGGTTCATCCATGTTGTAGCATGTATCACCTTTTTATGGCTGAATAATATTCCGTTGTATGCATATACCACATTTTTATCCATTCATCAACAAAAGAAAAAATAAATAAATGGGACCTGATCAAAATAAAAAATATTTTTACTTCAAAAGACCTTATCAAGAAAGTAAAATGACAACCTACACAATGGGAGAAAATAATACTTGGAAACCACATATCCGATAAAGGTTTAATATCTAGAATAAATACAGAAATCCTTCACCTGAACAAAAAGAGAAAAAATCCATGGCTTTTTCTCTCTGTCGGAATTTCATTCTCTTATAAAGGACTCCAGTAGGACCCATCTTGAATGAGGTAGTTCACACCTTAACTGAAATAGCCTCATCAAAAGATTACACTTATATGTGTTCATACCCACAAGAAAGGATTAAATTTAAGAACATATTTTTCCTGCATACATACAGCTTCAAACCAACACACATTCCATCAAGGTAATTTCCCAGAATGCTTTATATAAAAGTATATCAATATTAAGAAGGAATTAAATGGTCTTTTAAACAACTACAGGAATATTCAAATGCCCTAGGGAAAATGTATATAAAGTCTGCAATTTCAAATTTGAGGGGTATGGCCAAGAACCCATTAGAATTCTCCACCAAACACTCTAGCTGGAGTCCCATAATTCTGCCTTCTATCCTTTAGCCAGGTTGCAGCCCCAGGATTTCCTGGATTTGTCTACAGTGATCCCTTTACATCCAGGGAAAGTGCTGCAGGGTTCACATCAGGGTGGCAGGTGCTGCTATATACCCCAGGTTGTCTGCACATAATAGCATTGTGGGCTCCCCCTAGAAACCCTTGTCGACCACTAAGCATTGGATTTCTTTACAGTCATGCAGCAGAACATCCACACTCCAGCGAGTATCCCCTGAAAGGAAAACTGCTGCAGCAAGCCATGTCCAGGTGGGAGCTGTGCATTGGAGAGGGGATGTCATTTACAACCCTATTCTTGGTGGTAACAAAGTTGTATAATTACCTCCTACTGCCCCTCCCTATTTTCTACCTGTTGCTTACAGGGTTCTTGGGATCCCCAGCCAAGGATTCTACCCATAATATAATCCTAAGGAAAAAATAAAAATTGCAATTAAAAAATATGTTAACTATTTATAACATAATTTATAAGTCATATGTTTCAACAAAATCTATGAAACAATTTTCAGTATGGTCAAGAGGCAGTATAATGTATTGGAATGAAAAGACTATGTGTTTGGGGCAGGAGAGACAAGGATTTAAGTCTGCTCTGCCACGTACATGCTCTGTGTCCCTGGAAAAATATGTCTCCAAGTCTCAATCCTTCATCTGTAAAGTGTGTCTTCCTTGTAGAGTTGTGTGAGTTTTAGAGACTTGTGTGTTATATATTAGTCTTAACTTTGGATGCTGAATAAATGCCACTAGTAATTAGAGTTAGAGCTTTCTATTGAGATTACACTATGATGAAAAATATCTATCCTTGACATTTTTGAACATTAGAACAAATGTCTGGCAACCTGAAAACGTTGGATGAACCATTAGACTTAGGAAATAAGGAACAGGCTCAAAGTCTTTTATTTATGTGCTGACTGGTTAAAGATATAAAATAGTAGTTTATAAAACCTGGGTGTTGAAACACAATACACCTGATTTTCCATTCTCTCTTGGAGCATTCTATATTCAAAAATGTAAATAGATATTTTTATTGCTATTACCTCACTACAAATCACTGGCTCTAATTATTGCAGACTTTACCTTTGTATATTAAAATTACCTGCATAGTTTCATTCACATATGGCTCCTAAACGTAGTACACAAAGAGAAATACTGTTTTCCTTCCAACCTTGCTTCCAATTGCCACACGGGCTCCTTTCCTCCCCCATCAGCACCGAGTCCCAGAGACCATTGGGGCAGTTACCAGTGAAAAGATGTTGAATTGACTCCCCATACTGAATCATGGCTGCAGGATCCTTTTGCAGATGAAGATGTCAAAAGGCAGTCTGCAGTGAGAATGACAGTGTGATTAACCAGAATGAGGCCTAAGTCAGAAGTGGCACGGACCACTGGGAAATTAAGGCACCAATTTTCACCGTCAAGATCAGCTGTGATAGGGTGGGTATATCCTAGCAACAGCAGAAGTCTTAACCTTGCCATCACAGCAAAAACTAATTTTGTAGTGTTATCTGTCCCAGTATCTTTTAATCCAAAAAGTCTTTAAACAGAAAGTAAATACTCACACATTTCCTTTCCTAGATCTGCCTTTTGCCTCTAATTGGGAAATCCTTAATTCAGTGAATTAAAAGGTTATTGAGTCAAAACAAATTTCATTTGCTTTCATTCTTGATGCAACTGTGGGAACCTCATTCGAAATATGGAGAGGGATAGTAATAGTTCATGTTAACAGTGTTCACAGAGGAAATGATACTTAAGGTCACCCTCATGTATCTTAAACCAAAAGTACCACATTTTATTATCCAGCTGAATGGTGTTATAAGATGTCCTGTTACTATATTGATTCAGATTTACCATAAGGCAGTGCCATCTCTTAAACCATAACTGCAGAGAAAGTGGTCACCCAAAGAGGATGGAGGCTTTTCTGTTCTGTGACACCAGTGATTTAAAAAGGCTTTGCTATGATGTATTTATATTTTAAAAGTAAGCATCATAGACCTTCAGCTGCCAGATCTGTGAGAAAAGAGAAATCAGCTATTTCATACACTGTACTGAGGTATCAAACTGTCAGAACATGCAGTTTCTCTTTTGAAAAATAAGCAAAAATAAAATTGCTCTTCATGAGCCTGATCCTCCAATTAAATGTAAAATTGTGTTGGAGGTCAAAATTACTCTTCATGTCCCTTTATCTTTGGTTAGGAGCTCTTACCCCAATTCTCTAAGCTGCCCCAGATACCCAGAAAGCTCCCTGAGGCAGCCTGTTTTTGCTCAGCCCTTCCTGGCAGGGCGTAACGCTTGGCTGAGAGCTAAACCTTGTGCCTGGGATCCAGTTGTGGGAAGGAAAAGAAGGTGGAGCAGCTACTGCCAGGGCAGTAAAAGAAAAGTCAGCGCAAAGGAAGATCAAGGAAGACAAGGGAAAAAGAGTTTTGAGGTAGGAAACCATACCGACTGCAGCATAGATATTACAAAGCATGTGGCTAAGGGGAGGTAGAAGGTAGCTCATCCAAGTATCCAAAATGCCACCCACCAAGCAGAGCAGGGCCCCCTACAGAGTGGGATTGCAGGATGTTGGAAAGCTCAATCACACAGCTGGCTAAATGTGATCTCTAACTCAAGAGAAGAGTTTATATCGCTAGATGGGAACACCTCCCTATCCCAGAAAGTCGTTCTTGGGATGGAATGATAGAATGCTAGTCCATACCCTGACTCCCAAGCAAATTCTCTAGGGGTAAAAAGAGACAGTCAGGGAAATCCCAGAGCTGGCAATAGAATGGAGGATCCACTGGCATGTTCTTCTCAAACTCAGGCAAAATTAGGCTTGATGAAAGTTTGGGCATTGTACGTAAGGGCAGGCTCCCTTTCCCCCGCCCTTCTTGGGGACCTGGGGAAGACATTGTATTGGTAAGGGGTGATGTAGGTTTTGCACACTAGTGGCTTTAATTCTCTCTGGTATTTTCAGCATACATTTTGCCTTGGTCAGGAGGAGGGGCCTAGCTCAGAGCACCCTAGAAAGTCAAGGATTTTACCCAGGAATGACCATGTAAGGTCGCTGGGGCCCCAGTGAGGGGATGCTGTCATGAGTGTTGCCGCCCTCCCCTGCCTGGGAAAACCTGAAGTGTGCCAGAGGCCCCCGTGCCTCTAGGCATCCACGTCTCAGCCAGCCACTCCACCAGCCTCCTGTCCGCCTTGTCACTGAGGCTTTTGCATTCTCCAGGCTGCCTGTGCTGCTGTTGAGCTACTCTTGTTAAATTTAAGCCACACCTCTCTGCTTTCTGCCTGCCAAATTGGGCTAGCCGCTGCCCTGGGCTCCCCTCTCCAGCAGCTTCCTGCCAGTGCTCAGAGCTGCACATCACAGTGCATTTTGCACCAAACACTTTTTTTTCTCTTTATCCCACTCAGGGCCTGTCATTCATGCACCCTACTTTCACCTTCTCTCCTTCTCTCTCAAAGATGCAATATAGTGAATGGTTACAGGTATGGATTTTGCAGACAGACTGCCTGGACTGAATCCCAGCTCCAACACTTACTAGCTGTGTGACCTCAAATAAGTTACTTATCCTCTCTGTGCCTTTCCCAGAATGTCAAAATGAATGGAATCATAGAGTATGTAGTCTTTTCAGATTGGCTTCTTTCACTTAGCAATATGGATTTCAGATTGATCCATGTTGTTGTGAGAATTAATAGCTCACTCTTTTTATCACTGAATAACGTTCCATTATATAGATGTACCACCATTTGTTTATCCTTCATCTATTAAAGAATATCGTGGTTACCTCCAGGTTTGGGCAATCATGGATAAATCTGTTATAAATATTCATGTGTGGGTTTTTGTGAGGACATAAATTTCACATCATACAGGTTAATACCTAAGAGCGTGATTGCTGTATCATATGGTAAGTCTTTCTTTAACTTTATAAGAAGCTGCCAAAACTGTCCTCCAGAGTGGCTGTACCATTTGTATTCTCACCAGCAATGAATGAGAGTTTCTCTTGCTTCACATCCTCAACCAGCCTTTGGTATTGTCAGGTTTTTTGGATTTTATTCATTCTAATATGTTTGCAGTATCTCATTTTTTAAAAGTTGCATTTTCCTAATGAAAAGTGATGTTGAACATCTTTTCCATGTTTATTTGCCATCTATATATCTTCTTCAGTGAAATGTATTTTCAGATCTTTTGCCCAGTTTTTAATTACAATGTTTTCTTATTGTTGAGTTTTAAGAGATCTTTATATTCTGGATTTAAATCCTTTATTTGATATATGATTTACAAATATTTTCTCCCAGCCTATAGCTTGTCTTTTTATTCTTTAACAGTGTCTTTCAAAGACCATATGTTTTTTGTTTGCTTTTTTTTACTTTAATTTTGAATTTTTAAAAAATTTATTAAAGTATATCACTCAGTAATCTAAGCACCTTTTAAAATATATATATATATATATAAAATAACATTTATGTAAGCAAATGCACATATATGCATATATATTTATATGTCATTTTACAAATATTGGTATGTATTGTGAAAATTTTTATTTTTACCCACAATTTTAAAAAAATAAAAAAATAAATAAAGTATATCACTCATACATGAACATACATAAACAATAAGTGTATAGCAATAGTTGTGAACTTATAAAACAAACATACCTAGCATCATACAGGGCTCTCATATCTCACCCCACCACCAATACCTTGCATTATTGTTAAACATTTTTAACTAATGATTAAAGAGCATCCTCAAAATATTACTACTAACCAAAGTATTTTCCCCCAACCCACCTTATTATTATTATTTTTATATCATTTATACATGAACATACATAAACAATAAATGTATAGTAAAAGTTGTGAACTTACAAAGCAAACATTCATAACATCATACAGGGGTCCCATACATCAACCCTCCACCAACACCTTGCATTGTCATGAGACATTCGTTACAAATTATGAAAGAATATTGTCAAACTCTTACTGCTAATTATAGTCCTTACCTTACATTTGGAGTATTTTTACCCCAACCCACCCTATTATTACTTTTTAAAATATATTTTTATGACAGAAGTTATAAACTAACAAAACAATCATGCACATGTGTGTAATTCCCAAACAACACCCCTCTATCAACACACCAAACCGTGGTAGAACATTTGTTACAGATTATGAGATAATATCATCCGATTATTACTAGGTCCATAGCATATTTTGGCACACATTTTCCTTACTCTCCCATTATCAACACAGTACATCTTTGGCATAGATGCAAGAATATTACATTATTACTGTTAACCACAGTCTATAGGTCACTCCAGTTGTATTTTTCCCATGCTTCTCCACATTCCCACCACCCTGCAAAAGTGATGTACATCTGCTCTAGCTCACAAAGGACACTCTTGTATCTGTACCATCAACCACAATTCTCATCCACCTCTGGATTTCCTGTGCTATTCAGTCCCTAGATTATTCTCAAGCTTATTGTCAATTGGCATTTACATCCCTGGACTACCATTTTCAGCCACATCCCCATTTATAAACCAGTTGTTACTCACTATAATGTGTTACCATCAACTCTGTACATTTCCACACTTTTACAGTAAAGCCAATTAAAACTTCTACATACACTAAACATCTGTAGTCCATCTCAGTCCTCCTCTCATCTCCTTTAAGAATCCACCACCTGCCACCAGGTCTTGAAGATATTTTCCTACATTTTCTTCTAGAAGTTTTATGGTTCTTGCTTTTATATTTAGGTTTTTTTATTCATTTTGAGTTAATTTTTGTATAAGGTGTGAGATAGGAATCCTCTTTCCTTCTTTTGCTATGGATATCCAGTTTTCTCAGCACCATTTGTTGAAAGGACTGTTCTGCCCGAGCTAGGTGAGTCACAGGCTAGTTAAAAATCACTTGACCATAGATGTGAGGGTCTGTTTCTGAACCATCAATTTGGTTCTATTGGTCTCTGTGTCTGTCTTTATGCCAGTACAATGCTGTTTTTACCACTGTAGTAGGTAATACGATTTAAAGTCTGGAAATGAGAATCCTCCAACTTCGCTTTTCTTTTTTAAGATGTTTCTGGCTATTCAGGACTGCTTGTCCTTCCAAGTAAATTTGAAAATCATGTTTTCCACTTATTTTTAAAATGCTGGTGGAATTTTTATTGGATTGCATTGAATCTATATATCAATTTGAGTAGAATTGCCATCTTAATGATATTTAGTCTTCCAATCCGTGAGCATGGAATGTTCTTCCAATTATTAAGGACTTTTAAAATTTTCTTTTAACTATGAGTTGTAGTTTTCTGAATACAAGTGCTTTACATCATTGGTTAAGTTTATTCCTACATATTTGGGTTTTATCTGTCATATTTTATTTTCACCACTCTTTTGACACTTTCAGTTACTTTTATTGATATAATCTTCATTTCTAGACTCTCTTCCAGGCCTCTCGCTCCTGTCTTTTCTTTTCAGATTGTAGCACACCCTTTAGTATTTTCTGCAAAGCAGGTCTCTTGGTTACAAACTCTTTCAGTTTCTGTTTATCTGTGAATATTCTAAACTCACCCTCATTTTTGAAAGACAATCTTGCCAGATATAAGATTCTTGGCTGGAAGTTTCTGGTGAGAAAGCATCACTTAATCTTATTGGGTATCCCTTAAAAGTTATGCATTGCTTTTTTCTTGCTGCTCTCATAAATCTCTCTTTGTCTTTGGCATTTGACATTTTGATTAGTATGTGTCTCGGAGTTGGTCTATTTGGATTTTTTCGCATGGGAGTACATTATGCTTCTTGGACATGGATACCTATGCCCTTCAATAGGTTTTGGAAATTTTCTACCACTATTTCTTCAAATATTCCTTCTGACCCTTTTCCCTTCTCTTCTCCTTCTGGGACACCCATGCCATGTATGTCTGCATGTCTCTTGCTGTTGTTTAGTTCCCTGAGGTCTTGTTCAAGTTTTTCCAATCTTTTCTTCATCTGTTCTTTTGTATGTTCACTTTCAGAGGTCATTCCTTCAAGCTCACCAATCCTTTCTTCTGCCTCCTCAAATAAATTTCATTTATTGCACCTTTCATTCCCATAAGATCTTCTATTTTTCTATGTATGTTTTCAAATTCTTTTTTGTGCTCATCCAATGTCTTCTTAATATCCTTAATTTCTTTAGCCATCTCATTGAATTTATTAAGGAGATTTGTTTGAACATCTATGATTAGTTGTCTAAACTCTTTTATGTCATCTGGAGGCTTATCTTGTTCCTTTAACTGGGCCTTATCTTCCTGTTTCTTGGCATGGATTGTAATTTTTAGTTGGTGTCTTGGCATCTGGCTTACTAGAGTATTTATTCTGGGTGCAGTTTCTCTCTTTACTTTAGGGCTTCCTGCCCTTTCTCACTTGCCAGTTGTATAGTAGGAGCCAAGGATGTAGTTGGTGCTATAAACTGTGGAGGCTCAAGCTGCCCTCATTGCCCCAAGGACTGATGAAGCTTCTCCCAACTTTCTCCTTTGCCAGGGGTAGGGACAGAGCAATAGCTGTGTGGAAAAATCCAAGTTGTGCAGGCCTAGACTGTAGTTGCCCTGAGAGACTAATGAAGCTTCATGCCCCTTTCTCCCCTGCCCAAGGCAGGGATGGAGCTGCAGGTGTGGGCAGCAATCTATGCAGTGCAGGTCCAAGATGACCACAATTGCCTGAGTAGACTTCCGATCATTCAGTCTGTGCCAGCTAAATGTACCTGCAGTTACCTTGATAAGGTGGTACAGGGCCTGCCAGCTTCCTCCTGCTAGAGGAGGGGCTGAAGCCTAGGCTAGGGCTGCAGGCCAATCTGATTGAAAGAAACCAGTCTCTACCATCACTGTGATTTTCAGACAGACCAGCTTCCCCTCATGCTGGGGATGGAATAAAAATTGTGGCTACTGACCTCTTTCTGACTTGGACAGTTTCAAACTTTAGCTGTTCTTAGGGTTATACTTTAGCCACCCGAATTTACTAATCAGTAGCTGAATCATGGCCAGCCGTCTCCTCCTCCCCCATTTTTGGGATATGGAGCTTCCAATTCCTGCCACAGAATAGTACTGGGGTGGCTTGCGCTGCCAAAGTAGGATGATCACCAGCCTCCGCAATGTGGCCTGTTGTTTCCCAGAGAGGCTGGCGCAGCTCCCACAGCTTCCTCCCTGCCTGAGGTGGGCCTGTGGCTTATGGTAGAGCTACAATCTGAGCTAGTTGGAAAGAAGCTGGTCCCTACCAGCACTGTGATTTTCAGTCAGCCCGGCTTCCCCTCATGTCAGGCGCAGAGTTAAGATGGCAACTACCGGCCTCTTTCTGACTTGGACAGGTTCAAACTTTAGCTGTCCTTAGGATTATACTTTAGCCCGCTGAATTCACTAATGAGTAGCTGAAATTGGTACTCAACCGTCTCTTCCTCCCACTTTTGGGAAGTGAAGCTTCCAATTCCAGCTGCAGAATAGCTCCCGAGGCCGCTTGTGCTCCCAGTGAAGGATGGGCACCGGCCTCCGTGGCATGGTGTGCTCTACTTACAAATCTTCTCTGCAGATGGGCCGTCTCCTCCTTTCATTCTTTCAAGGGTGTTGCAGGATGCACTTCTGGTCTCCTAGAGCCCCCAAACAAGTCCTTTAGATAGCTCTGGGTTATTACTAAGTGCTCCATAGCAGGAACTGATTCTAGAAGCTCCTTATTCTGCCACCATCTTGCTGGTTGTGACCATATGTTTTTGAAATTTCATGAAGTCCTATTAATCCATTTGTTATTTTATAGATCATGCTTTTGGTATCATATCTAAGAAATCTTTGCCTAACCCAAGGTCACAAATATTTTCTCCTAGTTTTATTTTAGAAGACTTAGTTTTAGGTTTTAATTTAGGATTACAATCCATTTTGAGTTAATTTTTATATAGATCAAAGTTCATATTTTTTCACAATTGTCCAGTTGTCCCAGCACCATTGTTGAAAAGACTATCCTTTCTCCACTAAATAGACTTTGTACTGTTGCCACACATCAGTTGCCATGTGCAAGTGGGCCTATTTCTAGATTCTTTGTTCTGGGGGATGTTTGCAACTTATGGAATTCATCAAAAATAAGATGAATTGATGGATGGAAAGAGGGCTAGCTACATGGATAGATATGTAATAAGTTAATGACAAAATCTAGGTGATAAGTATATGTATATTCCCTGTAAAATTCTCTCATCTTTTCTGTATGCTTGAAAATTTTTGTAATTGTGTTGAAATAATAACTCCACTAAGGATTACTATAAAGTGCTAGCATGCCATCGGTTTGTGGACCAGCCTTTAAGAATAACTTCCTGCATGGGTACTTTAATCAAGCTTTTGGTGTCTGAATTATATAAAACCATGTAAGAAAGCATCTTCTACAGAATAATCTCTTTATAAGACTTTGTTCTCCTAGGTGTGCTATATGTAATGGCCATTACTACTGTTTTTTAAATAGTTTACCAGTCTTTTGGGTGAGTTGCTTGATGGCAATCTATTATTGTTGGATTTTTTTTCCTGTTTTACAGTTTATGTTTCTGCAGCATACTAAAATACCTTGCATTGATATAGCTCTTTGCTATTTTGTAAGAGCATTTTCATTCTCAGTATTTCATTAGATCCTCAATATCCTGTGAGGTAAGCACCACACTAGGTATTATCATCTCCATTTTGCCAGTGATAAAACTCAGTTCAGAGGGGATCTCCTTTTCCCAAGATCAAAAGCCTAACAAGTGACAGCGCTCCACACATTGCAACATACTGTCACATTAAGGTAAACAATGGAGATTTCACTCTCACTTAAAATTTGAAAAGTTTGTGGCCTTGACAAATCATCTCAATGATTTTGTAGTCAAGTTTGATTGTATTTTGATTCATTCCTTGGAAAATTTCCAACAAGGTTGGTAAGCGGTAGCCTTTGTCAAAAGAATGGCCGGAGCCTTGCCACCAACCATAGACCACAGTTCACACTGTAGACCACACTCTCTCCCACTCAGTTCTGAGTGGTGTGTG
>JAKSZT010054395.1:5164027-5289823 GCA_026826555.1 Tolypeutes matacus
ATCCCATGTATCCCCCATCACTGACACTCCACATCAATTCTCCTCCCCTGCTATAGTTGTGATACAAAACCTCTTCAAAAGTGTGAACTGTGGTCTATGGTTGGTGGCAAGGCTCCAGGATGTGTAAGTTCATTGAGGTTGGTGGGCCACACTGTGGGAGATGTTTGTGTGGGATGTGGTGGGAGGTGTGGGAGGTGGGCAACATGGGAATCCCAGTGGGTTCCGTGTAATATTTTAGGTAATCTAAGCACCTCTTAAAATATATGTATATATATATATATATAAATAACATTTTTGTAAGCAAATACACATATATGCATATATATTTATATATCATTTTGCAAATGTTTGTATGTATTGTGAGAATTTTGATTTTTACCCACAATAAAAATAAATTAAAAAAAAAAAAAAAAAAGAATGGCCGGTTTGATGCAAAGTGATGTGTGAGCACCAAGAGGATGCTCTTAATTGATCTGTCAATGTTTCTAAGTGTGAACAGGTGTGATGAAGTGTACAGAAGCATGTGGCATGGATGTAGCAAGCTGCCAGGGACTTGGACTATCAGAGATGTCTCCTGAACTATTATCTATCTTCCTGTCCAAAACTTGTCCCAAACCATCCTGCCTTGGCAACTTCAGGAGACTTAGGAAAGCAACAAAGAGACATGGGCCACCTTAATGCACACCCGAATTGGGTGGACACATTTGACCATATGTAGACTTAGAGGCAGATCTTCCTAGAGGGAGAGCCCCTCTGACCTATAGTTAAGGCTAAATTCATTTCTAAGAAGTAGGATTTTCTCTGAACAAGAGAAGTACACCCTCACCAAAATGTGTCCTGGTTTGCCCAGATTTTCCCTGGTTTAGGACTGAAATCTCACTTCCCAGAAACTCTCCTCAGTCCTGGGCAAAGTGGGACAGTTGGTCACTCTAACACTTGTCCCATATTGGGCTTCCTGTCTCAATTATCCTTCCGATCTGTCACTGAGGCAGACCCTGAAGGAGCTGCAAGTGGAGGTTGGCCCTGACCCCATCATGGTGGCAGGTCATTGAGTCCTTGTACAGTGCCTACTTGGTTACACTATGCCCCAGTCCTGTCTAGTCTGGCTTTCTTCTTTTCTTTCTCCTGCCTCTGGTCTACCTGCCATACTTGAAAGACCAATAGCAGAGGTCTTTTGAAGATGTTAGACCTGACTTTAAATCCTATTTAGGACACTTATTAGTTATGGGACCTTGGGCAAGTCAACTCTGAAGCCACAGTGTCCTACCTTGTGGCATTATTGTAAAAATTAAATGAGATTATATATATGAGGTATTGACACAGAGTAGGTCCTCCAAAAGGATGGGCTAACATTATTTTTGAGGGAAAATTTCCTGCCTTGGAAACGGGAGAGAAAACAGCCTCAAGCAGCTGCCACTCTGGACAGCTTCCTGTTTCCACACACCCTGCCTTTTAACCCCCTTATTAAAGGTGTCCCTCACTTTTACCTGCTCATTGGATTATTTCCACATCTGTGCAATCTGATAAAAGCAGCAGCCCCTGGACAACCAGGATTTCTGAACTACATGGTGGCATCCAGAAGAGAACAGCTTTTACTTGGGGGCTGCCTGCTCTCATGAAAATGTGAGAGTCAAAAGAGGGCACAGGGGGCATCATCAGCCTGTGTTCAGCAAAGTCCCTGCAATTCTGAACTGTGGGCAAGGAAAGGGTAATGCTGACTGAGCTTGAAAAAGCACAGTGGACAGCAAACAAATAAATGATTTAAGATTTTGGAAGAAAGACTTGTGACGAGAACTTGACCTTGACCTGCAGAGCTTAGAGAAAAGCTCTACTGAGTGAAGGTGGGTTGTGGTAGTAAATTGGTCTGAACAAAGCACATAGAGAGTGATTACGAGAGGAGGCAGCCCTCCTCACCTTGTTGGGGTAGTTACTGATGATAAGACACCTCTGTAAAGGGCAGCCTGCTGGGAGGAATTGGGTTAAATTCAAGGACAGCAGACATCCTCATTACAGCCACAGAAAGCAAGGGGCTATGATTTGGGGACCAACTTACCAGGCTATTTCATGAGTTGCTTGCCTGTGACTGGTTGGCTCAGCTGGATAAAGTGAGGAGGTCAAGGGCAGGAGGCTGAATTCCTGCAAAGTCCAGCTAGCTTTACATTTTTCTTCTACCATGGATTCCACCAAGCCAGACCATGCAGCTCACACATGTGTGGTTACTTGTTACTGGTGCTTCAAATTTTAAAACCTCTAGGGATTTCACTGAATTCTCAGCAAATGTGGAAATATGCTATTTTTTTTTTAAATAGGCTCAACCAATGAACTAACTAAGCAGTAAGATTTTAATACAAGCACTCCTTCATTAATTCAGTCAACAAATATTTGAGTGCTAACTTTGTGGAAGTATTGTGCTAGGTACTATATATAAGCAGTAAACAAAAGAGTTACAGTCTTCCCCTCATGTGGCTTATACTTTAGTGGTGGTGGAGACTGACATTATGCAGTTAAATACATGCTAAATAAATAATATATACAGCCCAGATTAAGTGCAATTAAAAAAACAAGGTGCTATGAAGAAAATAATGAGAAGTTATTTTAGATTGGCTGGTTAGAGAAGGATGTTCTGAAGAGCTGAAATAGGTTGATACCTGAAGAGTGAGAAAGAGCAAGTCAGTTTCAGTATGTATAGAAGAGTAGTAAAGGGATGGCAGAAGTGGAAGGTGGGAAGATTCCAGGCAGAAGAAATAACCATCAGCAAATACTTTATTTAGCACCTACTATGAGCCAGAAACTCAGTTGAATGTTAGTGATATAAAAATGAATAAGACACAATTCCTGCAAAAAAAGGATTTCACCATGGAATGAGGCCTACACAGCCAATTATTACAGTAAACTATGTAAGGGGTAAAAGGATGTATGAGCAGAGCACTGTAGAAGCGCTTCAAAGGAAACGATTAACTCTGTCTAGGCACAGGGCAATATATGTCAGGAAAGTCTTCACTTACTTCCTTACATTTGAATTGTGTCTTAAAGAACAAGTGGGAATTTAGCACCTGGAGAACCAGAGAAAGGGCATTCTAAAAACCACTAGAGACTTGAAAGAGCCTGGCCTGTGGGAAATAGCAATAGGTTAATTCTGACAGTAATACAGGATGCATGCGGGAATGGAGGGGAGGGATTTGCTCTTTTATCCAGTAGACAAGAAACTAGGGGCTATCATTAGAAAGAAGTCCTAAGCTTCCTATTAAACACTGCAGATTAAATTTATACACACTTAAGTTTCTGCTTCTTGAAATCCAGTGCTATCCTAGTAAATGTTTAGCAACCAGCTACCAAGGATAAAAACAATGCCCTGGTTTGAAGCATTTTCCAATTTCTGTTGTTTAAATACTCATAAAGTGGCTGATTTCAAGCTTGTACTGTCAATAAATGCAGAGTTAGGAAAAAGACTTGCATAATCACCTCTCATGAGCTGGTAGGAGCCAACTCTAGCACACCACTTCTGAAATCTCACTAAAATGAAAGTTAAAGAATATAAAAAGGACAAATTCTACAAGGACAGAAGACAAAAAAAAAATGTTGGAAAATAGAAGCACCAGTGGTAACTTATTTAGTAGATATAAAGTACCTGTTAAAGGTGGAAGTGTAGTGTGGATCTGAAAATAGGGTGCAAGTATTTACAAAAGAGAAATTAGATCAGATTAAGCAGCCTGGTAACTGCTTTCAAGCATGCTGGCAGGAGTCTGGAAGTTTTCTCTCTGGAGATATAATCAGTCACACTGGTTTCTGGTACACTAGACATAGTTAAAAATGAAGGTAAATTGCAGGATTGAAAGCAGGGATAAGGTTAAATGAAATATGCTGAATGCTGAAACCATCATCCCTCAACTTGGCTCCTAAAATGCTGGCAGCCATATTTATTTCCCCAGACAGAAGACTGAAGGATTCATCTCTGTGGAAACTGATCAAGCCAGGAGAAAATTCCTGCAGAATCTTACTTGTGGGTGGTGCCTCAACTAAATATAGAGTGTCGTTTGAGCACTGACGGTGGAACCATCTAGTTGGCAAGCCTCAATGAAATTCACAGAGTTAATGCCTCGCTGTTGTCAACTGAGAATCACCAGACATTTAAGGTTCTAAAAGGAAAAAGAGACCTCTCCCCACCCCCACCAAAAAGAGGGAAAAAGGGAACTTGCAGGAAACAGAAACAAAGAAAACAATAGAAAATGTACAGAAAAAATTAGTTAATATTCTCAGAGAGATAAAACATTGCATTCATGACACAACAGATGTCTATAAGCAAAAAAAAAAAAAAAAAAAAAGTCTAAGGAGAAGGCAAACAACAATAACAACAATAAAGACCCACATGCCAGGCACAAATTTCAGAACACCCCAAATAAATAAAGATTCTAGGGAAGCAGATGTGGCTTAAGTGGTTGGGCATCCATCTACCATTCGATCCCCAGGATCTCCTGGTAAAATAAAAAAAATAAATAAATAAAATAGATTTTAAAAGGTGAGCAGGTGAGCCAGGCCCACGCAGTGAGCCACACAGCAAGATGATGATGCAACAAAAGAGAAATGCAGGAGAGAGCCAAGGCGAAATGCACGAGAAACCAGGAGCTAAGGTGGCCCAAGTGACAGGGTGTCTCTTTCCCACATCAGAGGTCCCTAGGATCAAATCCTGGTGAAGCCTGGAGGAGAAAAATGAGAAGAGAAGACAACAAACATAGAAGATTACCCAGTGAATGGACAAAGACAGCAAGCAGGGTGGGGGGCAGGGGGAGGAACTTGTAGAACTATATACCAAAAAGAAAAAATAAAGTCCATTTAAAATAAATAAATAAATAAAGATTCTAAAAGATAACAGAAAGGGGGTGGGAACCAGATCACACAAAAAAGGACAGAGAATTAGAATAGCATTGGACTTCTTGATGGCAACATTGATAGCTAGAAGGTAATGGAGTAATGCTCTCAAAAGTCTGAAGGATATTGATTCCACCCTAAAATTCTATATCATGTTAAACTATTAGACTGTTAGGGCAAAATAAAGATATTTTAAGACAGCAAGTTCTCCAAAATTTTATATTTATGCACTATTCTTCAAAAAACTACAAGAGGATGTGCTTTAAGAAAATAAAAGGGAAACAACAACAACCAAAAAGGAATACATAATCCAAGAAACAGGAAATTCAATACAGGAGAATGGTAAAGGAAAATGTGAATCAAAGTCCCAAGATGACGGAAAAAATAGGACAGAAATCTCTAGAAGAAGTCTCCAGAAAAAAACATCAAATAAAATGACTCACAAGACGACAAGAGTTTAAAAGTACAGAAATCAAAAATTCAGTTCTGCTGATATATTTGGGAATAAATCAGTGAAACATACATGAAAAATCAAGAAAATTGATAAATTGTAAAAGAAAAAAAAATAACCTCATAGTGCAGGTTAAAGAGATGAAAGAGGTTGCTTATGGGGAGATGAAATTGGGAGTGTCAGGTGGAAGGGGCAAGAAACTGCTCTTTTCCATTATAAACCTAATAGTGCTATTTGATTTTTAAAACTGTACATTTATTACTTACAAAATGTTTTTAATTGTTTTAAAAGCAATGGTTCTGAAAGCAATAGTCAGCAACCATTAAAAAAATCTAAAAGAAGTGTACATATATATATATATATATATATACACACAATGAATATAGACTATTCACTTATATATAAGTGTACATATATTTATACAATGAATATAGACTGTAAGACTATTCATTGAAACAAGCAGTCTGTAACAGTGAAAACTGTTAACAACGTAAATGTGCATCAATGCGGAATTGGTCAAATAAATATCAGTAAGTCCATAAAAGAAATGGACTATTTCATAGTCTTTGAAAATAAAGGGTGGGTTTATGTGTATTGACATGGAGAGATCTCTCCATATAAGTTTAAGTGAAAAGATCAAGTGCAGAATATTATGCACCAAAGTGTATATACATGTGGGTGTGCATATATTTATTTCTGTGTATGTGTGTATATACATAGGAACATGTATGGAAAGATACAAATAAATGATTAACTGCAAGACTTTCACTTTTTCTCTCTAAATATTTATTGTTTGTATTTTCACAATGAAAAAGTACAATTATTAAAAATGAAATCAACAATCATTAAAATAACAATACAGAAGGGGTTGAGCCAACCAAGGCTCAGAAGCTTCAAGTAGGGAGCACACTCACATGGCCAGTTATCTGCAGAGCTGGGGTGCAACCTGATCTCCTGGACCAGGAAATTTGCCCCTTCAACTCACCAATGCCCCTTCCTGCTCAGCACCTACCCTGGCTTGGGAATGAATCCTTCATCTGCCTCTATTATCCATGGGACCTTGGGTAAATTTCTCAGGGTGAAACAGTTTGGTGGGAACCGAAGTGGAGATGAAGATAACAGTACCTACTTCCCAAGGTAAATTATGTTGATCTCTCAATAAGTGTTACCTACTATTATTATTTTCGTTATTATTTTATTGCACAGAGAGAGTTCCAGCGCTGTCCCAGGCTTCCAAATGGGATTATTTCAGTGTCTAAAAAGTCTCCCCTCCCTAGAGAAACCGTAGAGGGACACAAGCAGCTTAATGTTAGCTGTTCTCCCTGCCTGGTAGAAAGATCATTTTAGTCATCAGCTGCCCCATAGAAGGCTGTGTGGCACAGGGGAAGAGCTTGGGCTTTTGTGCCCAAGGTTTGAATTTAGTCTCTGCTTCTTTGCCACCTGTGTGAGGGTGCACAAGCTATTTAACCTCTCCAAGCCCCTTTTCCTCATTGGTAAACCAGGAACCATTTGTGACTCGAAATGCAGTGTGAAGATCAGAAATAATATGTGCAAATAGCTTTATATGGGTCTGGCTCATGATAGACTCTCAACAAATTGTAGCTATTATTTTGATTATTCTTATTCTAGCTGATCAATGATTAATCCTTATGAATCATGACCCAGAAGCACATGCACACACACACACTCACACATTCCCCTCTTGGGACCCCTCTCTGTGATTGCCTTGCTGCTTTGGGTGTGGTCTTCTTTTGGCAAGGAATTGGTCTAACTGTTGCTTTTAAGAGCAGTGAAGGAAAGATGTGACATAGAAGGATAAAATGGAAGAATAACAATAGCAGTTTATAAATGGTTCTGAGGTTTACAAGATGCTTTCACCAGAATTGCCTCCAGCCATGTTTTCAGCAGTGCTCTAAATCGACACCTCAAACAAGACCCCTAATGGCAGAACACAAGCAATTTCATGGATTTTCTCTCCCTGCTCCTTGCTTAATTCCTTTGAGTCCCTGGACAGCTGGTAAAGGATTACAGTTTGTTCTACTGGACTTCCATTCCAACTATCACCCTCACCCAGTAAATCCTAAAGTAAGCTGCAATCCCAAAACCTCCAAAGTGAATAGATAGCAGCCATTCCACCCACCACGACCTCCTGGGATTTTGCCCTTTTTTAACCTTGGTACAGAGCTGGCCTCAAATGTTGAATATATGAAATGTTGAAAAATAAAACCAGTAAAAATTGATTCCTAATCATTATATACTATCTCCTGGACTACTGCCTTTTCTCTTGAAGTGAATTCAGATTAAGACTAATTTACATTGATTTTTAAAATCTAAATTACACCTTCCTTTAACTACATTCAAAACACTGAATGGAGTTTTATATTTTGTTTAAGTCCATTGGACAGTTTAAGCGAACAGCATTTATGGGTGACCCCAGTCTGCACTGAGAGAGATTTTATTACTTTTAGTGCTTTACATCATTTTATATGATGCCCTAGGAACGAGACTGTCCGTTTTACATATGTATTACTTGAGACTCTACTTTCCACCATCCCCTGCACCACACCTAAACAAAATTGGGGAGAGGGAGAAAAAGAATCTTATGTGTTTGGGCAAGATGAAGGATGAGAAATGGTTCACAGGCAAGGCCCGAATATTATCTTGGTGCTTAGAACAGTGTTCAACACATACTAGACACATAAATATTGATTAGTAAAAATAGTAATAGGTACTAATGGAGGAGAGTTGAGAGACTGCAAACCAAAGTTTATGAGTATTTTACATGGCCACATTACTAATATCTATCCTCACATGTTCAAGCGAACTTCCAAAGAATTTGGGGGATTTACCCCCATACAGCCCTTTTGCCTCGAGGGAAGGTGGCCCATCATCCCATCTTCAGAGATCCTGATTAGTCTATGCTAAAGTTTGGCAACCTTTTCTTAAAGGTCCAAGACAATGAAGATTTAGGCTTTGCAGGCCAAGAGGCAAAATGGAGGGTATTATGTAAATACTTACATATCCATTTAAACTTAACCATTTCAAACTGCATTTGACCAGCATGCTGTGGTTTTCCCCCTCCTGGTCCAGGCCATCATGACAATCCCATGTTCTTTGTCAGTGATCGCTCAGGAGTCTCAGCTTAAGCCAATCAGAGCTCAGAATTTCCCTGAGAACATTTATTGGTCTAGGGATGGGCACATGACTTGACCCAATGAGACCAAAAAGAAGAACCCGATTCTGTGGTTAGGAGAGTAGTTCTCACTGTCCTTCCACCTCTCTCTCACTCATTCACTCTCTTTCTCTCCTCTCTTTTTTCTTTCCTGTCTCTTACTGGATATGAACAAGTAAGTATATTGCAAAACTGCTGCTGCTACTATTTTTTTGGTGACTGGAAAGTCAACCAGAGGACAAAGCATCCGTCCAGAGGAAGATAGAGCTGAGAAAATCACGGAGAAACCAAAGCAGAGCCCTGATTGTACATTTCCTGGAGCCCATTTCACCTTGGGCCTTTTATTATGTAAAATAACAAATGAACACATTGTTTAAGCCATATTAAGTCAAGTTGACAGTTTCTTGCAGCCCAAAACATTCTGATAACAAATAAGGTACAAATCAGGAGTCACTAATATTAATAACCCCAAATTTCTACCTAATAGGCTTTACCTGCTTATTTAGGAGCCAACTGTTCTCTCTGTTCCCTCAGGTCTCCTCCATTTATTTCTGAAAATCTCTAGGAGATGTCTCACCTATGCTAAAAACAAGGTGGCTCCTATTTTTCTGCTCCAGCCTCTTTGTCGGTGTCTGCTGCCCACAGGCCCTAGATTAGGATCCTGCCACTACCACTGTTGCCAATGCTTTTGTGAAGATGTTATTTGCTCATCTCAAATCTCATCTTCATTACCCTCCTACCCTCTTCAGTCCTCACCTACTGAGTTGATTTCTGAGCAAAAATGTGGGAAATGTATTTTTCCCTGTTTTAGAATAGGCTAAGCCGCGTTAACAAACAGACCTCAGCACTCAGAAGCTTAATAAATTCTGAAGCTTATTTCTCTCGCATAATCGTCAAAGAAGATTTAGGAGTATAATGCTCAGGTCTTCATAACCTTTCAAGGACCCAAGCTGATGGTGGCTTTGCCATCTTTAGCAGGTAGCTTCTAGATCATTCTGTTGCTTTCCCTTCCAGGGTGAAGTGCGGGGTGGGCGGTGAGGAAGAGCATGGAGGAATGAACATGAGAGGGTTCACAGGCCAGGCCTGAAAGTGGTACAAATCACTTCTGTTCATATTGCACCAGAGACAACGTACTCACGTAACCGCACCCAGTAAGGGAAGCAGGGAAATGGAGGGTCTTACCCTAAATATTTTAGAAAATATCCTTTAAAAATACATATTACTTATAAAATGTATAGATGCAATAAAAAATGACAAAGATGCTTCTAGCTGTGAGTTGCAAATATGGAAATTGAACTGCAGAGGCATATTTCCCATCTATAGGTCTATCTATATCTGTGCATAATGGACTTTGCATATGCCATAAAATTAAGGTGCCTCTGTGATCCTCTTCTGCATGTTACAGAGGCAGAATTTTTACCAATTTTCAGAAGATCACATCTAAGTCTTTATCTCCCACCTTGTGTTTGCATAGCAAGCCTGTTTTAGTTGCTTGATGTTCACATGCCTCATTTTGTTAATCTACTTTAGTCTATTTCTGTACACTGAAAGACAGTCCAATTCAGTATTCCACACTTCAATATTAATTTATCTTTTCAGCTCCTTCAACAGAGGATGTGTGTCCTCTACTACAACTTGGCTCAAATCCATCTGTCATTTTATTGACCTACTGGAAACAATGTCCAATACATTCGAGCTCACAGATTGTGTTTGCTTTCGCCACACATGAAACCCTGACACTGTCAAGTATCTGGTTTTAAAATGAGCCTTCACAATGACAGAGATTTTTCCACATGAGAATGAATATACATCACAAAACTGCATATGGAGGAACGGAATAGGAGCTTTCAAAATTGCAAAGGTTGAGCAGATGACTCAAAATTACAATCCTAAATGGGTTATTACACACTTTCCTGTTGACCCAGGAACATTCTTATGCGTTTCGCTTAAATGCTGACTTATAAAGGGCCTTTTCTACCCAAGAATTTTAGGAGGAGCACTGAATTACACAGGTAGATCATTTTGAAATATAAGATCCGGTTTTTATTTTTTATTTTTATTTTTTTACAACATCAGTTTTTTTAATTCCCCCAATTTTTTGAAATGGTGCTCTGAAATTCCAGCTGACAAGCCTCCCTTGCACATGCAAACATGGTGCTCCCTTTTGTTATGGTCACTTTCTGCCCTGTATTTATTTATTTATCTGGTTTTTAAAAGAAAATCTAGGTGATTCGCGGGAGAGAGAAGCAAATTATTTTCCAATAGAAAAATTCCCTTTGGGAAGACACATTTATGAGACCAAGAGATGAGGGTGAACAATTTTTTTTTTTTTTAATTTCCTTAAGGGCATGTAATTCTTAATGAAATTGTACGCAGAAAAATCCAGTGTAGGTGTAATTTTAATCCCCCTTATCTATGGTGCAGAACATTGCATTATAAGGGAAGGTTGCTGTTGCTTATTTTGTTATTTACAAGAACCAAATAGGAAACTGGCAAACAGTCATTCTATAAATATGAAGTAGGCAGGACTATGGAGTGTTTCTTAAATCCCTGACCAGGAGGAATACAATTCCTTGTTTGTCGGGTGAAAGGAAAATCCACTGACTGGACACACAGAATTCGCCATTGGAATTATGCTGTGTTCCTCGTAATCTTGTTTACAATTGCTCTTTCTCTGAGCAGGAAGCAAGGCATTCATTCTGACTCCCAGGATTGCTCTGCCTACAGAAGCTTCAAAACATGTTCTCTTTCTCTGCTTGTTATTCCATTTAAAATGACATCTTTGCTAGTTTCAAAGAGAGGAAATAGTTCTCAAAATGGATCTCGTCCAAAAACTTCTAAGAATAAAAGATCCTTTCCCTCTTCCTCAAATATTAATATGCACTTTGGAAAATAGTCATTTTAAAAATCTATACTTCACAGGCTGCTGTATAGATTTTCAATTGCATTTCAATTTCAAATCAATTCCTACATTTGGAGAAAGAGTGGCCCTAAAAATGGACTTTCTTCCTTTCTGTTAATTCAGAGATGTGTGTTTGTGTGTGTGCATCTGAGTGAGTGAAACTTAAAATCAAAAAATATTTAAAATATTAATTTTAAAAACTGAAAAAAATTAGATAATTGTGAAGAATATGAGTATAATTTAAGAGAAAGACTAGGCAACATTTTTACAATTATCTTTAGACATTACTAGATTTCTGAACTTCAATTATTGGTTATAATTCATTATAAAAATGAAGATTTCTTTTC
The DNA here is from genome assembly GCA_026826555.1 of Tolypeutes matacus. Classification (NCBI taxonomy): domain Eukaryota; kingdom Metazoa; phylum Chordata; class Mammalia; order Cingulata; family Chlamyphoridae; genus Tolypeutes; species Tolypeutes matacus. The sequence continues at coordinate 5,175,766 of JAKSZT010054395.1, forward strand.
ATGGATAAATTAACCAGCAAATGTTTCCTATTAACATTTACCAATGTTATAGGAATAGGTTACCAATCTGGTTTCAAGTCCCAGCCCTTCTTCTTTCTTGCTGTGTGCCCTTGTAAATGACACTCACTCAGAAATAGTAAAATGAGGATAAAATTATCTACCTCTTAGGTTTTGAGGATTAAATTGGATAATGAATGAGAACATGCTTTGTGAACTATAAAGTGTTATAAAAAGATTAAGTATCACCAGTGCTTTTTAAAGTAAAAACTGAGATCTCATTACTCACATTTGATATATTGTAGAAGTCTCTCTCAACCCTTTTGTCTTCCTGTACCCCTTTCTGAATTGGCATGAAAACTTCTTGTTTCTGCCAAATGAGTCTAAATATGAACCATCATTTATCTGAGCGGACATGTATCAACATTACTTGCAAAAAATGTGCAGTACATGCCATTACAAAAATCATCGGACATTGTTATTACTTCAACATTTTATACAGAAAAATTAAGTCAAACACATGAAAATGCCATTTTTTTAGGGTCAATAACAGCATAATATCAGTAATTCCATTTATTAACTATTGAAATGTAAAAGAAAAGAGACAGAGCATATTTAAATGAATAAAGGATGATTAATTGTCATACCCCCTCCCCCACAGACACACAAACACACACAAGGGAAAACAAAAAAACAAAATATCTCCATAGATTGAAACACCAGTCACTAATAACATTTTACTGTTTACCCTCATTCAACAGCTATGTCTAATAATCTGAACTAGAATTTAGGTCCTTTACACAAGGAAGCCATCCAACAAGTCACAATTACTGAAGGAGTCCTGCTTAATAATATTTTATTGATCCACTATAGATCATTTTTATTTTAAGTACTTAATTTTTTTACCTATGAAGGTAATACACGCTCATTGTAAGAGATTTGAAAATACATAAAAATATTAAAAAGTAAAAAATAACTCACCCTTGTTCCACTATAAAGTGCTAGCTAATGCAAACTTCCTGGTATATTTCATTTCAGACTTTTTCTCTACACTTATTTTTCGGCATAGTTGAAGTGAAATTGTATGTGCAATTTTGTACTTGGCCCTTTTGCACTTGGAAATTTTATCATAAATAATTTCCAATGTTAGTACACAGTTGGTAAACATCATTTTATGGAGAAATAATTTCTCATTATTTTGGTATATCATGTATTTACTGAATCTTTCCATAATTGTTAGGCATATAGAGTTTTATATCCAATATTGCTTAGAATAGTGTTATGCATTCTATTTTTCTTTGCTTCAGGGTATTTCTTTATGATGAAGTATCAGAAGTAGAGTTATTGAATAAAGGAAATAACTCTTTAAAGTTCATGAGATATATTAGCAAAGAACTTTCACTAAATTATACTCTCACCAATAGTGTGCGAAAATAGCTATCCAGCATGAAATATCATCTCAAGTGCTATTAAATGTTTAAGTTCTTGCTTTTGAGTGTGCCCCAGTAATGGTATCTGTTAATGTGGACTGTAAATATGCAGTTTGATTATTTTAGTTCCTCAATAGAAAGTTTTCTTCCTCACTGAAGAAACTGGATTTTTTAAATGTCATTTGGGTTATTCTGACATTTCAAATATATTTAGACTTGTCACTAAAGCACCAATAAAACAAATATATGGCAAGTATATTTTCATTTACCTATTTGGTTAATTTATTCAGCCAATAGTTACTAAGCACCTAACTAAATGCTTTGTACCAGGTACTAGGACCTGGATATAGTTTTGCCTTTTCCATAATGTCACATATACATTGAGTCTGGCTTCTTTGCCTTATCAGAATGCACTTAAGATTCATCCAAGTTGCTGTGTGAATCAATAGCTTGTCCCTCTTTATTGTTGAGTAGCATCCCATTGTATGGAAGTCCCACCATTTGTTTATCCATTCATCTATTGAAGGACATCTTTATTGTGTCCAGTGTTTGGCAATTATGAATCAATCTTCCATAAATATCTGTGTAAAGATTTTCGTGTGAACATAAGTTTATATTTCACTTGGGTAAATACCTGGGACTGGGATTTCTGAGTTGTATAATAATAGTTTGTTTAACTTTATAAGAAACTCAAAAGTCCTTCTTTGTATAAAACTTTTATGGGATTTCAAATTTATGGAATATCAAAGTTTTCTATGTTAACTTCCAATTTTGTTAAACTTTGACACAGAATGAAAGAGTAACAAGATATATTTTGATACCAAATTTGATATCAATTTTTCAGGCTACCTCTGAAACAAAAAATTATCTGTTATGAACTTCCAAATGGATAAATATTTTCATGTATAAAATCATCTGGAATAAACAAATGAATGAAAGTGGTATATGTGAGTATATGGGGATGGAATTGAAGAAATGGGTGTGAGTAAAAGCTAAAATTAAAATCTAAGCTTTGATGTACCTGCTGAGGCATGAAATGTATGAGTAAAAGGAGAGAGGAGAGTCTAGGATGTCCAAGATGGTACCAGCTTCAGGAATAGGACATTAAGGTTGAAGGGAGGAAACTACATTTCCAGTCTTTTTTATCACGGTTGCATTTCCCTCCACAATTCTTCTTTTTCCAGTAAAACTAGTGGACTTGTTGTATTCTAATGTCAGGCTTACCATCCTCTTACCCTTGCCTGGATAGCTCTCTACCATCTTTGTTACCTATTTAAATCCCACCAATCATCAAAACACAACCTAAATCCACTTCCTTCCTTAAAATTCTTCTATGGCTCTGCAATATATGTGGGATAATATTCAAATTCTTTAGTGTGCCCCTGAAAGCTTTTCCCAATCAGATTCCAACCTACTAAGCAGCTTAACCTCCTCGTCTTCTCCCTTTCATCCCACTGCGTTGCTCTCCCTCTGGCCATTCTTTGACTCTAGTGTTCTGAAGAAAATCACGTTTCCCGGAGTATGGGTTACAGGACTCAATTTGGTGCTGTGAGATGGATGACTATTTCCCCTAATGAGTTCACCAAGACATGATATCTCTCGCCTCTGTACAATTCACCTGGCAATCATTTTCAGACTTGTTATAGCTCTTCCACGGGCCTTAAGCTGTTAATTAACTCATTATAAATGTTTAAGTTCATTTAAGTCTTCTTTCCTCTCCCACTAGAATTTATATTCCCTGAGGGCAGGCTTATGTTTTATTCTTTTTTTTTTTATAATCTCCTTTAGCACCTGGTATAGGGCCTGACAAAAAGCAGGAATGCAAGAGGATTTGGTTTGAGTTTAGGTAGAAGGCAAAAAGAATGATAATAAGCAAAGCTTCTGTTATTTTATAATATAAAATGTTCCCTTGTTGTCCCTGATAAAGCTTGGCCTTGGCTTTCCTCCTCCTTCTGGTAATAGCAATACCGATTATGTTTTGACTAATTAACTCACTTAAAATAAATTCAAACATTTTTTTTCCTTGAAGAAATATTATTAGAAACACAAATAAAATAATAAAAACAACGAATTTAGGGAATTTAAGCAACTATAGGAGACAAAACTTGGTTATTAGTGTGGCTCAGAAAAAGCTGGATTCTCTTTTTATTTCTGATATAAACTTGCTGTGTGTCCTTGAGTAAACTAAGTCTTCTGGAGAAAGGTGAACTCTGTTCTTTAAGGTCCTTTACAACTTGAAAATGCTATTGCTTCTGATACAAGTATGGAGGTGTGTGTATTTCCACAAGGCTGTAATTTCTCCTCTCTCTACTCTTGCTTACCCTTGCAAGTGGGAAGAGGCAATGAGGTGCAGTTATTACACTACTGCATATTTTCATTAACATATTTAACCAAAAATTTGTTGTATGTTTAAAGTTCATTAGTCATGGTTCTCAGACTTGTGTGCATTTTCAGTGTTCAGTTGCAAATCCTTTTTGTCTTTGCACTGAAAATCCTTCTATCTGCATTTGAGAGAAGTCTTTTCAGTTTTGTTATAAAACATCATTACTTTTTTATTACAGACTTAGTGGAGCCTGCTCTGTTGAATTGAATTCATATGATTCACTATTAGCCAGACATTTAATACTATATCGTCTTTATATTGTAAAGTATTCTTCTCAGTTCTTTTATTTGTACTTTGGAAACATCTTAGGAGAAGAAATTGAAAGGTGATATTTCTTTCAAATAATTCACTCCTATCCCAGGAAGGTAGTGTTTTAAAGATAATTATTTAAACAAAATGTACTTTTTCTAATTCTTATTAAGTCCCCTAAAATAATGAAAGAGAGAATGAGCAAATAATCCAGAAAATATTTTTCTCTTCAAAAAATGTTTTCTTAAAAAAATTCTTCAAGGTCATCATCACATGTCACATATTTTGAGAATGTTTTCTGAATCAACCAAGGTGTTCACCTCTGTTATTACACTTATTAAGGTCTCTCCTACTAGATTGTAATTTCCTTAAGGACCAGGAAAGCTCTTGGTCAACTACTAGACACCCAAAGTTTGTGGAATGAAGTGAAAGAACCCAAAATACAAATTTACACAACAAAACTGCCTGGGAAACAGATGCAACATGGCAAAACATTATATTCAGTTCAATTTGTTTTTGAATGTATGTCTTATATACTTCAAAATTCCCATGGTCGTAGTAGCTACCTCACAATTTAGAAGGCCTGGTTCCTATTGCTGGGTTACAAGTTACCCTTAAATGTAATAGTTTAAAACAACAATTATTTTATTTTATTTTAGTATTTCATTTTTTAACCTTTTATTTTTAAATAGTTTCAAACTTACAAGAGGGTTGCAAAAAAGAATACAAAACCCAGAGAAAGAACTCCAACATACCCCCATTCAGATACCCAGATCCATCTACCATCCAACCTTCCATCATCTTTCTATCCAACTATTATCTATCTATCTATATATCTATCTAATTTCTTAACATTTGAGAGTAGATTTTTTATATCATGTCCCTTGATTACTTAATACTTCCACATATTTTTCCTAAGAAAGAGAATATTCACTTATGTAACCATTTTCCATACAGTTATCAAATTCAAGAAATATAACATTGCTATAAAGCTTATAGTCTATATTCCAGTTTTTCACATGTTACAGTAATGTGTTTTTTTTGGATCTTTTCTCCTCATTGTTAGATCCTGTCTAGGATAATGTATTGAATGTAATTGCCATTGTCTCTTTAGTTACTCTTTTTTTATTTTTAATTGTGGAAACACATATGCAGCATAAACTTCCCATCCCAACCACTCCCATGCATATCCTTCAGTGGGATTAACCACATTCATAACGTTGCACTACCCTCAACGTCATCCATTACCAGAACTTTCCCATCTCCCCAAACAAAACCCTATACCCACTATGCATTACTTCCCCATTCCCCCTGCCCCTCCTGGCCCTGGTAACCTGTACTCTACTTTCTGTCTCTATGAATTTGCATACTCTAGCTATTTCATGCAGTTGGAATCATACGATATATGTCCCTTTGTATCTGACTTATTTCACTCAACATGATGTCTTCAAGGTTCATCATCCGTATTTTCACATATATCAGAACTCCTTTCCTTTTTAAAGCTGACTAATATTCCATTGTATAGATATACCACATTTTGTTTATCCATTCATCTCCTGATGGACAATTGGGTTGTTTCCACTTTTGGCTATTGTGAATAATGCTGCTATGAACACTGGGGTACAAATATCTGTCTGAGTCCCTGCTTTCAATTCTTTTGGATATGTAACTAGAAGTGAGGTTGCCAGGTAGTTCTATGTTTAACCTTTTGAGGAACCACCAAACTGTTTTCCACAGCAGCTGCACCATTTTACATTCACAAAAATTTATGAATGTTCTTATATCTGTGCATCCTCACCAGCATTTGTTTTCTGTTGTTTTTTTGTTGTTGTTGTTGTTTTAATAATATCCATTCTAGGGGGTATGAGGTAGTAACTCACTGTAGTTTGGATTTGCAAAACCAAAAATGGCTAATGGTGTAGAACATCTTTTCCTGTGTTTATTGGGTATTTGCCTATCTTTTTTTGAGAAATATCTGTTTAAGTTCATGGTCCATTTTCCAATTGTGTTGTGTGTCTTTTTGTTGTTGAGTTGTAGGAGTTTTATTTTTAAATATATTCCAGATATTAAACCCTTTCCATATATATGGTTTTCAAATATTTTCTCCTATCCTGTTGATTGTCTTTTTACTTAATTAATAATGTTCTTTGATATACAAAAGTTTTAAATTTTGATGAAGTTGAATTTATCTATTTTTTCTCTTGTTTGTACACAATCATTTTATTTTTCTTATCATTTTCTTTTTTTAATTTTTGGTACATCCTTATTTTTATAAATTTTATAAAAAATTTAGGGGGTTCCCATATGACACACCCTCTCCCCTTCTCTCATTTTCCCCTAGTAACAACTTTCATTTCATTTCATTTCAGTTCATGAATATAACACATTCATATCCATAGAGGCATTTGTTACAATTGATGAACAAATAAGAAGCATTGATACTGACTATGGTTTGTAGTTTACAATATGGTTTACACTTTGCACCATTCAATTTTATAGGTTTTGACAAAATGTATAATGACCTATATCCGTCATTGCAATATCATGTAGAACAATTCCAGTGGCTCAAAAAAGCCCCATGTTCCACCTATTCTTCCTTCCCTGCCCCTCAGAATGTGTGGTGACCATTATCTTTATATTAATGTAACAAGTTCTTCCATTACTACAATAATAATAAGTCTACTTTGCCCCATGACTGCATTGTTCCCTTATGTTTGTCCATTCCTCAATCTTGAGGATTTGGGGATGGTGATGACCACTCTGCTTCCAATTGAGGTGGGACTTATCAGAGCCCATGGGGCAGATGGATGGAATTCTCTTGCTTGCAGTTGTAGATACTCTGTTTTTTAGGATAGGTATTGTCCATCATCATCATTTTGTTAATTGTCCTGGGTGAGCCCAATGAATTGGAGGGTAGATGTTGGCTGCAACTCTGCTGAGATTTAAGGCTCAACTGGCATATGAACACCAGAAGATTTTAAGTCTCTGGGACACATATTTAATGGTTATAGTGATAATTATAGGTTCAAATAAAAAGGACAGAAAACCATGCGTAGGGAAATGATAAATGAGTTTAACTGTTACATTGGGGAAATAGGCTAATGTATATTCCAAGGTAAGGCCCAGTGATGGGGTGCCAATTTCCTGGGGTTGTCTGCCCTGCCTATAGTGTCCAGATATCTCTAGAGCCCTCAGAAGCACCACTGCTTGAGGCTTGTTTACCGTGCCAATTAGTGAGATCCTCCTGAAATGTGCATAAGCATAACCTCTGGAATGACCTCCTGACTCACTTTGAAATCTCTTAGCTATAAACTCTTTTTTATTTAATATTTCCCTCTTTTGGTCAAGGTCTTTTTCAAAATGTGTCACTAGTTGGTGTTTGGTAATAATCCCTCAGTGCCAGGGAGGCTGTCTCCAGGAGTCATGTCCCATGCCAGGGTGGGGAAGAGGCAGTGAGCTTATAAGCTGAGTTTGGCTTAGAGAGAGGCCACATTAGAGCAACAAGGAGGCTTTCAGGAGGTAACTCTTAGGCAATATATATTACTAGGCTAAATTTCAATTTTACAAGCCTAAGGTTCATAAATACAAGCATTAATATCAATGGCCTGGCATATCGGTCTGTCCTCCTTCGCTAGGCACTGCCTATGTACTCTAGAGATTCTTGCCACTCTATTAGAGAATGTAGCAGGACGCTACATTCAATATTCTTTTGGTTAATGTATGTGTCTCCACCCACTGAGACAACACCCTATGACCACATGAACACATTCATATCCATAGAGGCATGCCCCAGGTGCATGCTTCCCTACGCATCCCGCCACCACTGACACCCTGCACCAGTGATCCTCCCTGCCATAGTTTTAACTTTTCTGTAATCCAAAACCTCCCCAAAAAGAAAGCAAAAAAAATTCTTGCATTGTGCCTTTCCTCACCATAAGATCTGTTATCTTTTATGTATGTTTACAATTTCTTCTATATGTTCTCCCAGTGTCATCTTTTTTTTTTTTTTTTTTTTTTTTCACTTTATTTTCAGAGAAGCTTTGGGTTACAGAAAAGTCACATAAAAAATACAGGGGATTCCCATACACCCCACCCCTACCCCTCTCACATTTTTCCCTATTAATTATATCTTACATGAGTATGGTACATTTGTTATAATTGATGAACAAATATTAAAGCATTGATATAAATATGGTCAATAGTTTACATTATGGTTTACACTTTGCACAGTAGAATTTTATAGGTTTATTTTTTAATGTTCATATTAGCTTTATTCATGATAGCTCAAAACTAGAAACAACTTGAAAGTCCTGAAAGTCTATTAACAGGTAACTGGATAAACAAATTGTGATATATCCATACCAAGGAACACTCTTTAGCAATAAAAAGGAACAAACATTGTGGTAAATGAAAGAAGCCAGATATAGTTTTAACAAAATGTATAATGGCCTGTATCCATGATTGCAAAATCATGCAGAACAATTCCAGTGCCCTAAAAATGCCATGTTCCACTTATTGTTCCCTCCCCCCCCCAAAAAAAAAACCTATGGTAACCACAAAGTTTCAGTTTTTCAAGAATAAGGTTCATAGTTACATGCATTGATATTGGGGGCTTGACATGTTAGTCTGTTTTCTTTAATTAGACAACTCAAGAGGTTCTTGCCCCTCTATTTGAGAATGTAGCAGGACTCCCCCAGATGGGAGTTTAATATTTTGTTGTTTATTTGTGAGTCTTTACCCACTGAGATAATACTCTATGACAAGCTGAACACATTCAGATCCCATAGAAGCATGCCCAAGGTGCACCCTTTCCTAAATATCTCTCCACCATCAACACCCTGCACCAGTGACCCTCCCCTGCCATATTTTCCAAAAGAATATTCCCACAATTGTATTTTCAACCACAGACTTACAACTCCCCAGAGTTCACCTATTCTTTCCTCTAACCCTGGCCCACAGTTTCATGGATAGTTCAACCCACCCTCCCCAACCCTGCTCACCCTCACATTCCAACACAGCTGACCCCACTCACATCCCTGCACCACTATCACCCCCATCCCCTGCCAAACAACCCCCTTTCACCTCATCATAAATTCTGTCCAGATTGAGCATTGGCTCACCATTCCCTACTCCCTTTCTGTCACCTGGTGATCTATCTTCCAGACTTTATCTCTGAGTCTTTTCAATATGCTTAGGTCATATCAGTGAGGTCATACAATATTTGTCCTTTAATAATTGGCTTACTTTACTCAATGTAAGTTCTTTGAGATCCATCCATATTGTCATGTGTATCAAAACTTCATTCCTTCTTACAGCAGAGTAATATTCCATTATATGCATATACCATATTTTGCTAAAGTTTTTTTAAAAAACAAATCATTATTGATACATATTAATAAAGCATACAATTTTTCCAAAGTGTACAATCAATGGTATTTGTATAATCACATAGTTGTGCATTCATCACTTCAATCATTATTAAAGCATTTTTATTATTTCAATAATAACAAACAAAAAACAAACAAACAGACAAGAAAATTCTTCACCTCTCAATCTCTGTTTCCCCTCCCATACATAGTTGCTATTTCTAGCTATTCTTACACAAATATTTATTTGTTTATTAAGCAGTTTTATTGAGATATATTCACATACCATATAATCTATCCAAAGTATATAATCAATGGCTTTTTTTTAGCTATTAAAAAGTCCTTTATTGTAAAGTTGTAAAATAAATAGAAAAATAGATTGAAAGAAATTACAAATTTTAAAAGAGAGTGCAAGGCCAGGTTAGATTTAATATAATCAACTATAAAAAATAGATAGCATAGAAACAAACCTTTATAAATATAAATAATAATTCAAATAAAATAGAAATTAATTATAACATAATTCTAATTTTTATATTACAGTTCTAAGTAGTGGACATTGTAATCTCTAAGAATAAAATTAATTACTTGTTTAATTATTTAATTTCCATTTAGGCCACAATTCTTTGCAGATAATCAAATTCCTATTTGGGAATTCCTCACATATTATTGCAATGAATTACAGCAGATAACAATATACCAACTCATAATTTCATGAGGCAGAAAAACTCAAAATCTTGTTCAACAGTAGTCATGCTAAATCATTATTGATCCAGAGAGTTTAATTAAAGTGTATGACTAAGAAAGGGTTAAAGAAAAATGAAGTATCCAAAAATATATCTCTTCTTTAGCCCTCCTCAATTAAAAGCAAGTGTTTGTTTTGTATGAATAAAATTACAGAATACTGATCACAGGAACAATGTGCGAGTTGCACTTAGTAATTATTGTTCATATACTATAATATTGATATATTCATTTATCTGGTCTAATCCAGATCTTTCTTGGTTACCATTTGCATGGAATACCTTTTTCCAACCTTTCACTTTTAACCTGGCTGTGTCCTTATGTGTGGGGTGGGTCTCTTGTAGACAATATATAGACGACTCATATATTTTTATCCATTCTATCATTCTATGTCTTTGGATTGGAGAGTTCAATCCATTAACATTCAGTGTAATTACTGTAAAGGCATTACTTATTTCATTCAATTTGTCCTTTGCCTCTCTGTTGTCATATGGTTCTACTGTCTGTCTTCTTATCCTTTAGTTTACCTTTCTTAATAATCTCCATTTCTAAACTCCTCTCCAAATCTCTCACCTTTGTTTTTTTTTTTCCTTTCAGGCTGCAGTACCCCTTTTAGGATCTCTTGTAAAGCTGGTCTTTGGTAACATATTTTATCAGTTTTGTTTGTCTGTGAAGACTCTGGACTCACTCTCATTTTTGAAGGGTAGCTTTGCCAGATAAGAATTCTTGGCTGGCAGTTTTTCTTAAATACATCATATTACTTTCTTCTTTCCTCCATGGTTTCTGATGAAGAGTTGACACTTAATCTTATCAAGTTTCCCTTGTATGTGAGGCTTTGCTTTTCTCTTGCTGCTTTCATAATATTCTCTTTATCTCTGATATTTGTCATTCTGAATAGTAGCTGTCTCAGGGTAGGTCTATTCAGATTTATTCTGTTTGGGGTGTGCTGTCCTTCTTGGATATTGATATTTATGTCCTTCATAAGGGTTGGGAAGTTTTTGGTCATTATTTCCTCAAACATTCTTTCTGTCCCTTTTCCACTCTGTTCTCCTTCTGGGACACCAATAATGCAAATGTTTGTGTGTTTCACGTTGTCATTCAATTCCCTGAGACTTTGTTCCATTTCTTACATTCTCTTCTCTTTCTGTTCTCCTGCCTTTTCCAGCTCAGATATTCTGTCTTCGAAATCACTAATTCTATCTTCAAGCAATTCAAATCTGCTCTTATGTGCCTCTAATGTATTTTTAATCTCATCCATCATATCTTTCATTCCCTTTTCTTTGCAGGCTTTCAAATTGTTCTTTATGCTCTCCCAGTGTCTTTTTGATATCCTTTATCTCTTTAGTTAGCTTTTCTTTAAATTCTTTGAAGTGATTTAGGAGAATTGTGTGATTATCACTGACTAATTGTATTAAATCCTGTATCTCTTCAGGATATTTGGTTTGTTCTTTTGACTGGGCTATTGCTTCCTGTTTCCTAGTATGGTTTGTAATTTTTTACTGATGTCTAGGCATCTGAATATCTTGGTGAATTTACTCTGATGGCCAATTTCTCTCTCTTGCCTTTGTTTTTTCACACCTCTTCTTTGATATTTGGTTCAACTTATTCTCAGTCTTTAAAATTGCCCAGCTTAAGTTTTCAAAATCAGGCCAGGGACTCACTAGTAGGGCACAGATTTTTTCCCAGGGGTTGGATACAGAGAACATGAAGTTTTTGTCCATGCAATTTCCAGACTGGCCAGCAGATAGCGCTATTCAGCGCACCTTTCCAGGGAGGTGTTTCAGTCTCGGTTTTCCTGTGTTCCCATGTTGAATTTCCAGCTCCAAGATTCAAAGCGGGCTATGCTGGCCAAATTCACTGAAGAAAAGCACCCCAACCTCCTATCCCTTTTCCCTTGAACAGTTGGCAGGGAAGATGTCCACTCCCCTCTCATTTGGCTGCAGTGAGCCAGGTGTTTTACCCCAGCTTACTATCTTGGAGGTGGGGGAGGGGAGCCCTTCCTGGCTGCCACAGGGGCTTGGTAACTCATGTTTGTCATTTCGGCTTCTTTGTCTCTCTGTTCCTCACCCTCCTGGGAATTGTATAGCACTGTCCTGGTCTGCTGACCCCCAAAGCAGTTTCCTCGGACAGCTTTTGGCTCTTTCCCTGTTGTTTTTGTGAGACCATTCAGCTCTGCTTTTAGTCCATTGCCATATTCCCTCAATCTTCCTTGTTGTAGTTTTGATTTGATTTTCCCTAATAACTATGATGTTTAGCATCTTTTCATGTGCTTTTTAGCCATTTGTATTTCCTCTTTGGAAAAGTGTTTATTCAAATCTCTTCCCCATTTTTTAAATGGGTTGTTCATCTTTTTATTTTCTCAATGTAGGATTTCTTTTTATATGCTGAATATTAGACCTTTATCTGATAAGTGTTTCCCAAATATTTTTTCCCATTGAGTAGGCTGCATTTTTATTTTCTTGACAAACCCTTTTGAAGCACAAATGTTTTTAATTTTGAGGAGGTCCCATTTATCTATTTTTTCTCTTGTTGCTTATGCTTTGGGTGTAAAGTTTGTGAAACCATTTCCTACTACATCTCATAGATGTTTTCCTCCATTATGTTCTAGGAGCTTTATGGTCTTGGTTCTTATATTTAGATCTTTGATCCATCTTCAGTTAATTTCTGCATAGGCATGAGATGGTGTTCCTTTCTCATTCTTTTGGATATGGATATCCGGTTCTCCCAGCACCATTTGTTGAAGAGGCCATTCTTTCCCAGTTGAGTGGGTTTGGTGGCCTTGTTGAATATCACTGACCGTATATGAAAGGATCTATATCAGAACTCTCAATTCAGTTCCAGTGGTCAGTATTTCTATCCTTGGGTCAATACCACACAGTTTTGACCACTGTAGCTTTGTAGTATGCTTTAAAGTCAGATAGTATGATTCCTCCAATTTCTTTTTTTTTTTTTTTTTTTTTTTTTCAATATGTCTTTGGCTATTCAGGGCACCTTGCCCTTCCAAATAAATTTCAAAATTAGCTTTTCCAATTCAGAAAAAAAAATGCTGTTGTAATTTTTATTGGGATTGTGTAAAATCTTTAAATCAATTTGGGTAGGACAGATATCTTAATGATGTTTAGTCTTCCAATTCATGAACATGGAATATTCTTCCATTTATTTAATTCTTCTTTGATTTCCTTCAACAATGTTAAATAGTTGTCTGTGTACCTTATTTAAATTTATTCTTAAAATTTTGATTCTTTTACTTCCTATTGTAAATGGAATTTTTTTTCTTGATTGCCTCCACAGATTGCTCATTATTAGCATACAGAAATGCTACTGATTTTTGCATATTTATCTTATATCCTGCCACTTTACTGAACTCATTTATCATCTCTAGAAGCTTTGTTGTAAATTTTTCAGGCTTTCTACATATAGTATCCTGTCATCTGCAAATAGTGAAAATTTTCCTTCTTCCTTTACAATTTGGATGCCTTTTATTTCTTTTTCTTGTCTAAGTGTTTGAGTAAGTACTTCAAATACAATATTATATAAAAGCAGTGACAGTGATCATTCTTGTTTTGTTCCAGATCTTAAAGGGAAAGCCTTTAGCATTTCTCCATTGAGTATGACATTAGCTGTGGGGTTTTCATTTATCCCCTTTATCATGTTGAGGAAGTTTCCTTCTATTCTTACCTTTCAAGGTGTTTTTATCAAGAAAGGATGCTGCATCTTGTCAAATGCTTTTTCTGTATCAATAGGGATGATTATGTGATTTTTTTCTTTCAATATGTTAATGTGGTTTATTACATAGATTGATTTTCTTATGCTGAACAATCCTTGCATACCTGGGATAAAACTCACTTGATCATGATGTATAATTCATTTGATGTGTTGTTGAATATGATTAGCAAGTATTTTATTGAGGATTTTAGCATTTAAGTTCATTAGTGAGATTGGTCTGTAGTTTTCTTTTCTTTTGGCATTTTTGTGTGGCTTTGATATTGGGGTGATGTTGGCATCATAGAACAAGTAAGGTAATGTTCCCTACACTTCTATTTTTGGAAGAATTTAAGCAGGATTGGTGTTAGTTTGGGGGGGAATGACTGGTAAAATTCATCCATGAAGCCATCTGGCCCTGGGCTTTTCTTGGTTGGGAAGTTTTTGATGACTAAGTCAATCTCACTACTTGTGATTGGTCTGTTAAGTTCATCAATTTTTCCTTTTGTCCATGTAGGTTGCTTTTGTGTTTCTAGAAATTTGCCCATTTCATCTAAATTATCCATATTGTTGGCATATAATTTTTCGAAGTATCCTCTTATGATACTCTTTATTTCTGTGGGATCAATGGTGTTATCTCCTCTCGTTTTTATTTTATTTATTTGCACCTTCTCTCTTTTTTCTTTGTTAGTCTTGCTAAGGGTTTGTAAATTTTATTAATCCTCTCATAGTACCAGCTTTTGGTTTTCTTAATCTTTTCTTGGGTTTTGTATTCTCAATTTCATTTAGTTCTGATCTAATCTTTGTTATTTCCTTCTTTCTGCTTGCTTTGGGATTAGTTTGTTGTTGTTGTTTTTTTTCTAGTTCCTCCAGTTGTGCAGTTAGATCTTTGATTTTTCCAATTTCTTCTTTTTTCATATAGGCATTTGTGGCTATAAGTTTCCCTCTCAGCATTACTTTAACTGCATCACATAAGTTTTGATATGGTGTGTTCTCATTTTCATTCATTTCTAGGTAGTTACTGATTTCTTTTGTAATTTCTTCCTTGACCCACTGATTGTTTAAGGGTGTGTTATTTAACTATCATATCTTTGTGCCCATTCTGGTTCTCTGCCCATTATTAATTTCCAGCTTCATTCCATTTTGGTTAGAGAAATTACTTTGTATAATTTCAATCTTTCTAATTTCATTGAGACTTGTTCTGTGCCCTAGCATTGGTCTATCCTCGAGAATGAGTCATGAGTACTCAAGAAGAATGAGTGTATCCTGCTGTATTTTGGTGTAATGTTCTATATATGTCTATTAGGTCTAGTTCTTCTAAAGTATTATTCAAGCTGTTTACTAACCCTTTGTTGAGATGTTCTGTATAATGGTGATAATGGTATAATAAAGGTCCCCACTCTGAGTGTAAAGACATCATTTTGCCCCTTCATTTTTTCCATTGTTTGCCTCATATATTTTGAGGCATCCTGGTTATGTGCATAAATATTTATGATTGTTATTTCTTCCTGATAGCTTACCCCTTTTATTAATATATAGTCCTTCTTTATCTCTTGCTATAGCTTTGCATTTAAAGTCTATTTTGTCTGATATTAGTATGGCTACTCCTGCCCTTTTTTTTGGTTATTGTTCGCATGTAAAATCATTTTTCAACCTTTTACTTGCAACATCCTTCCATCCCTGAGTCTAAGGTGAGTTCCTTATAGACAGTATATAGATGAGTTGTATTTCCTTATCGATTCTGCCAATCTGTGTCTTTGGATTAGAGATTTTAGTCCATTAAGTAAGTAAGGCATTATTTTTGTTAGCCATTTTTTCACTAGGTTTATATATGTAATATTTTCTTTTTATTTCTATCTTTCTCCTTTTAGTTACTCTTACTAATAATCTTCCTTTCTACATTCTCCTCCAACACTCACTCTCCTATTTTTTTACTTTCAACCTGAAGAACTCCTTTTAATGTTTTTTGAAGAGCAGAACTCTTGTTGACAAACTCTCTCAATTTCTGTTTATCTGTGAATATTTTGGCCTCTCTCTCATTTTTGAAAGCCAGTTTTTCTGGATACAGAATTCTTGGCTGGTGGTTTTTTTCTTTTAGCACCTTAACTATGTCATACCACTGCCTTCTCACCTCCATCATTTCAGATGAGAAATCAGCATTGAATCTTATCGCGCTTCCATTATATATGATGGACTTCTTTTCTCTTGCTGCTTTTGGAATTCTCTTTTTGTCTTGTGCATTTGACAAGCTATAAGTATGTGTCTCAGGGTAGGCTTGTTGGAATTTATACTGTTTGGGGTGAACTGCATTTCCTGGACATGTTCATCCATGTCCTTCATAAAAGTTGGGAAATTTTTGGCCATTATTTCCTCCAACACTCCTTGTGCCTGCTTTCTCTTCTCTCCTCCCTCTAGGGTGTTATAATGTGTATGTTTGTGTGTTTCATGTTGTCATTCAATTCTCTGAGTCCCTGATGAATTTTTTCTCTATCTGTTCTACTATTTGTGCTATTTCAGATTTTCTATCTTCAATAATTCTTTCCTCTGCCTGTTCAAATCTGCTATAACATTATGTGCTTCCAGCATATTTTTAATCAATTGAATTGTGCATTTCATCACCATCAGCTCTATCTTTTTATGTATGTTTATAATTTCTTCTGTATGTTCCCCCAGTGTTTTCTTAATATCCTTATCTCTTCCTTCACTTCATTAAGTTGATTCATGATATTTGCTTGGACATCTTTGATTAGTTGTTCCATGTTCTGCATCTCTTCCTGTTGTTAGTTTGTTCATTATACTGGGCCATGTCTCCCTGTTTCTTAGTATGCTTGTAATTTTTTTGCTGGTGTCTAGGCATCTGTTTATCTTGATGGACTTATTGAGTTGGTTAGCTTCTCTTTCTACTCTAGCACTTGTTTCATATTGTTTTGTGTTAAGGGTCCTCTTTTACACTTGGTTCCACTTATTCTATATCCTTTTAGTTTTCTATATTCCCCCAAAAATATTAAGACCAAAAAAATGAAAGGAATAAGAGAAAAAAGATGGGCTAGGAACCATAAAAGAGCCAAGAAAAAAAAAAGTAATAGACTGAAAAATCATAAAAATAAAAAGGAATAAGAGTAAAAATGTGGAAGGAAAAAAGTCAACAAGAAAAAATAAAATAAAATACAAGACTGGAAAAATGAGAAGTGAAGAAATAAAACACAAACCAAACAAGATATTGTGGAATGTAAGAAAGGCAAATGAAGAGGGGAAAAAATGAAATAAATAAAAGAAATAAAGAAAATAAGGAGAAAAAAGAAGAAGAAAAGTAACAAAAGAAAGAAAGAAAGGAAAAAAACAGAAAAAACAGGCCTCCCTCTCAAGCCATTAGTAAACATCTTGGGCTTCCAGTGCTCACCAGTCAATCACCCTGAGGCCAACCTTCCACATGTAAGGTACCCAGGTGTAGAGAAAAAATAAAGAATAAAGAATAGGAAAAAAAATAATAAATTTAAAATTTAAAATTAAAAAACCTGGGGAGCAGATGTGGCTCAAGCAGTTGGGCATCTGACTCTCACATGGGAGATCCCAGGTTCTGTTCCTGGTGCCTCCAAAGAAGACAAGCAAGACAGCAAGCTGATGTGAAGGGTGAGCTGACAAAATGAGATGTTGCAATGAGATGACACAAAATGAGGAAACACAACTAGGAGACACAACAAGACACACAACAAGCAGGGAGCAGATTAGCTCAAGGTGATTGGGTGCCTCCCTCCCACAAGAGAGGTCCCCTTTTTGGTTCCCAGTGCCTCATAAAAGAAGACGAGCAGACACAGAGAGCATACAACAAACAGACACAGCAGACAGAGAGCACAAACTATGAGGGGGAGGGGAGAAATAAATAAATAAATCTTTTTTAAAAATTTAAAAAACTGAGAAAAATCTCAGTCTAAGTTCCCTGTTGCAAGGCTGCTTGTCCCATAGCTCTCCCTTTCCTGAGAGCCAGCTGGGTACCTGACAGCACTCTGTATCACTCTCTGACTTCCTTCTCTTCCAGGCTGGTTATATGTCTGATTGCTTGCAGGCTGCCTCTCCCTGACCACCCTTCCCTCAGGTTGGTTGGGCATGTGCTATCCTGGTTCCCCTCTTACCCTGGCTGTTAAGCTCCTGTCAAACCACCCCCTCACTGACCCACTTCCTCTCTCTCCCAGGGCAGGTGGATGTGACAGCCTGCCAGATCAGCACCCCTCTCCCCTCTCCCTGGAGCCGCTTCAGATACCAGCTGGTGTCAGTTCTCTCTATAATAAACTTTATTTCCTTGTTTGCACTTATCTCTATTTGAAATTACTTTTTGCATTTGTTTATTTGTTATTGTCTCTAATTTCTACTGCTGTATGTCCAGCAATAGAAAACAGATTAGTGTTTGCCATGGCTTGGGGAAGGGAGAGAGATGGATGACAAAGTGGCCACACAGGGACATTTTAGGGTGATAGAATTGTTCTGTTTGTTTACTGGGATGGTAGCTACATGGTCATATGCATTTTTCAAAATCCATATAACCATATATAAGTTATACAAATTGAAAAACATCAACTAGGCCATTGAGAGATCCCAACATAGAATGAAAAATAATCTAACAATTATAAATATTGACACAACATCACTGAAGAGAGTGGAGAAAAGGAGTTGACCTAAGTAACTTTGGAAAACAGTGTTTTGTCTGGACTTGTATGAGGTTGTACACAAAAAGAAATGTAAATAAACATTTCACTCTAGTTAGTAAATTTGTTTCTCTCATGGCTATGGGTTAGCAATTCTGAAACTACTTTACACAACAGGTAAGCAAATAAGTGGCAGATAATGGAAACCAGGTTTCTCACTGTCAGTAAGAAATTACTAATGAGCAAGGGAAGAGGGCTAGGATGAGCTCTCTGGAATGAATTAGAGTCAGAGTCATCAGTGTGAACTCAAGTTTATATATTCAGATAGATAGATACAGAAATAAAGGTATGTTTGCATAGATTATTATCCATATAATAGTTACTAGCTTTGTCCTCTGAGAGGGCATGGAAGCAGTGATACCCCAATAGCGATGAGCACAGCCAGTGGCCAGAACTTGTTTTCTAAGTATCATTCACAAATTAAAAACAACAACAACAACAAAACTTGAGCTTTTTAAAGAAATGGCTGATTTTAAAGCTGGAGCAGAGACAATACAAGATGAACCTGGAGAATGTTGACCTTGGAATGTCAGATAGAAAGAGCAACAACAACAAAAAAGATGGGCATGTTGAAATGTGACAGGAATCAAACTGAAGAGTTCCAAATGGCCAAAGCTGGAACAAGTTCAGTAACAAAATAAATGGCAATATTGTTGGATTATAACCCAAAGAATATCAATAAACATCCACATTTTTATACTAATATAATCAGATGAATGAATAAAGAAATAAATGGAGGATAAAGTATAATTTGTGCTTACAGAGAAATCCAAAATATATGCCCTAGAAAGTGGAGCTTAAGCCTCCTCCCCTTGAGTATGGGCTAGAATGATTCCAAAGAATAGAGTAGAGAAAAGGAAAAATAGTAACTTTACAGTGTAGAAATCTGACAGGTACCTTCTTAACCAAGTGATCAAGGGGCATGCTGATATCATGTATTACCTGATATGATGTGGTAAGAAGTGCACTTTATCTGTCTACTATTTATGCTAAAAAAACAAAAACATAACTATAAACTCAGGATGATCATAAGAATACATCAGAAAAAGCCAAATTGAAGGACATTCTAAAAATATGAAACCAGTACTCCTAAAAACTGTCAAGGTCATGAAAAACATGGAAAAATTTAGAAACTGTTACAGATTAGAGTAGACTAAAGAGGTGACAAGTAAATGTAATGTGGGATCCTGGACTGGATTTTGGAACAGAAAGAGGACATTAATGGAAAAGCTGATGAAATCTGAATAAAACCTGTATTTAATTAATAGTATTGGACCAGTGTTAATCTGGAAGTTCTGACAAATGTACCATGGTTAAGTACATTGGTGGAAAAACTGGTGAAATCCACATGAAACCTGTAGTTCTGTTAATAGTATTGTACCAATGTTAATTTCTGAGTTTTGACAAAATTACTGCAGTGATGTAAGATGTTAACATCAGGGGAAGATGGGTGAAAGATACATAGGGTTTCTCTGTACTATCTTTGCAACTTTTCTGTAAATATTAAAGTTTTCCAAAACAAAAAGTTTAAAATAATCCTAACAAAAAAGAAAGTCTTTGATGTGATAAACTATCTCATTTGACCAATCTCTCAAAAGCAGAAAGCAGGTATTTCTTGTCTGAAAAAAAAGTGAGTCACTTAATCATCCAAACATCCTAGGTGTACAGCCACAGGCCTGGTTTGGCATGAACCTACACAGCAGCAATTCCATATAGGTTGAATAAAATCTAAACATTTTTAGTGGAACTAGGTCTTGCAAAATGTATAATTATTTGTTCATAGTAATACACTGCCCCCACCCAAAAGTGCTCTTTTTTTTTTTTTTTTTAATGATTTATTTTTTTCTTTTTTTTTTTTTAACCCACTGGGATTCCCATGTTGCCCATCTCCCACACCTCCCACCACATCCCACACAAACATCTCCCACCTTAGCCAGGTCCAAAAGTGTTTTTTGTTCCCACAGTAGTGCAGCTGTCATCCCAGCATGGATGAGTTTTGGGTTGCAAAGTCCTTTGGATTTAAAGGTCAATTAGTTTGGTTCCACTTTAATTAGCCGCCATCATAATAGTGCTGTGTGAGCAATTTATGGAGGCATAAATATTGACATCAATTTTTGTCATATATTCTTATATCATAAACATCATGTAAATCTAGGCACCAGCAATCAATTTGCACATAATTGACTAATTTTATTAGAACTGTGTGACTGCACTATTTGGTTTTCAGAGTCCCTCTCCTCATGCTACATTAAATCATCATTTTAAATCATGTCATAGTGTTCCTCACAGTAAGCAATCAAAAACAGAAAATTTAAGTCTATTGGATCTTTGCCTAATTTAATGATTTTTCTCTGGACTTGTGCTCTCTCTGTGCGCTTTTTGGCCCTGTGCCTAGAAACACCTCCATGTTGCTTCAGAATAGGGTGAGGCATGAACAACAGTGATGGCAAGGAAAATTTCTCACTGCTTCTAGAATCTGTTGGGACTTAGATTAAACAGTTTCCATGTAGTTAACCTGCCTGGTGAGGAAGCGCTCTCTGCTTGCAGCTCAACCTGAAAGACTGAGCAGCTTGAGGAGTCATTGAACCACGAGCCTCAAGGGCTTGTTTTTCAAACTGAGATCCAGGGATATATTTGCAGTAGCCCTTAAATTCCCGATAAAAATGTTTAAAAATATTCTTAATTCAAAATTAATTTCCTCATATGTAATTTCTATTGTTTATAGTCTGTCTCTCCCTGCTAGAATGTAAGCTCCATGAGGGCAAGAATTGTATCTAATACATTATCCACACAATTCCCAAGTGCCTAGAACAGTGTCGGCATAAAGTAAGTATTGGTTATAGTAAAAACTAATTAAGATTGACAAATTTTGAATCAGTAAGATTACCATCACAGAACTGAGAGCAGTCCATGATTTCAGTGCCAGCATTTGGGCTTGTGCTTATGATCATTCTGGTGCTAAGTAATCAAGTATTCCTCAAACTGGGGTCCATGACACTAACCCTTTCAGAAAGTTCTAACAACAGAATCCAAAACCTGAACCAATCATTTGAGTAGAAAAAGAAGGCATTCCCTTTAAGTGATTGCCCTTTTCCTTATCTCTCCTATGTTATTATTTTATGATTTTTACTTTAAATATATTTAAACCTGGAAATATATGTAATTCATATATGTTTACTATTTTGGTTGCTTCTTAGTCTATTTTACATTATGAGTGAGCTGAGGACCTAAATGATTTTTTTTTTTACCATGTTATTTACCAACATCTAGCTTCCAGTGGGTTTCACTTAGAATAAAATGAAAATGTACATGAGACACTTGCTTGGTATCAAGAATGCCAAACCAACCTGGACTTACATCTGCTCCCAAAACTGGGATGAACTCCCAGAAGCTGAAGATCACTCCTTCCCCTCATACCCCTCTTTAAATAACTCATCTTTTTGTTTTTCACTTTACTCAGAAAACTGACTCTTTTCTACATATAAGCCCTGGGATATATATCATATTAATTTCTTAAAGAAAAAACATAGTGTAGTGTGGTACAATTGGGTTTTTAAAAATATCTCAAATATTAGTAGGACCCTTCTATAGTCATTTATTATATTTTTCCATGTGAGCCAATTATATTCACAGACATATCACTCATTCAAAATTATAAATTATAATTTAGAGATTATCATCAGAATGGTTTTTTGGCGATTTTCTAAATTATGTAGCCAAAGACAGTGTGCCATTAGGGAATCTATAAACTGACTCTCACAGTATCAAAGAGTCATAGAGCTAGAGCCGAAAAGATCTTAGGATTATCTGACCAAACCCACACAATAAACAAACTGAGGCCCAGCAACAGGAAATGATTTGCACAAGAGCACCCAGCTATTCAGTGTAAGACTGGGATGTGACAAAGATATTCCAACTCCCATTTTGATATTTCTCTTTTGATAATATACAAGTAATTTATATCCAACAAATATCTAAGTAGTGCTTATTATGGAAAACTTCTGATATAGAATAGAATATGTTTCAGAAGAAGATGAAAATCCAGCCATGTTAGGTGAGAGGACTCCTGTAGGGCATTTATATGTTTGCCCCAAGCTCTGATGGCACGCCAATTGCTGCTCTTCCAGAAGGTATTAACCATAGCTTTATTGTACTGAAAATATCTTGCTTTTATATCTCACTGGGCCATAATTAATATTTTGAAGAAAGATGATGCATTTACCAAAGGTATGGCTCAAAGTGTAATCTGATCATGCTTCCATATGGCTCAAAGCTTTTGCATCTTAAGAATAAGCCCATTATATTTTTCTTTACTCCACTGATTCCATTACCCTGGACCCAAATGACTCATCACTGAATCAGTCAGTTATTTAACGTAGGTCATAGCCATTAGGTTGCAAGTTTTCTTCATTATGGTTGGGATAGGGAGGGAGGGTCTTATTTATGAAAAGAAAGACTACAAAAGTATGATGATGGAAATTTGAGCCATCATAAATATGTTCCATGCCCTGCATAAAATAACGAGGGTAACAGAAAGATGACTATGACAAAGATCACGCCTCCCTGGAGTGTAATATCTAGACATATATACAAATTGTAATACATTAACAAAGAGAGTTAGCAGCAAAGCATTGCAGGAGATTAGAGGAGGGGAATACTTACAGTGGGTTGGGGGGTAATGTTAGAATCAAGGATAGTTTGTAGTCCAAGATCATATCTAGGTACCAGAAAAAACTGAGCTTATTTGGGTCTGTATTAGTTGTTTCTACCCATCCAGGCAGTAGCTAAGCAGTGAGGTTGCATGAGCAGCAAGCTGCAGAATTAGATAAATCATTTGGTGTTTGATTGATTGCTTCATGATCAGTGTGGAAATGGTGGCTCTAGGCAGTATTATAGACTCAGCCTCAAAGACCAAGTTGCAAACAGCCTCTTTAAAACTCAAGGAAAGACCTCCAAAGCAAGGGATAGTTTTTTCAAGTTCTTGCTTTGATAGGAAAACAGGTCACACATTGGTCTTTGCAGTCACACTCACAAATAGTGCAAATATTATTAATTTCTAGCAGATAAAGGCCAAACACAGACTAACAAATATGAAAAGCTGATTTGTGCATTCAGGGACTGAATATCCTTCACCTCACACATTTGATTACTGAATCCTGTTAATTCTACTACCAAGACTTTTCAAAATTTGTCATGGTTAGAGCTTGGGTGTATTTAGGGGAAGGGAAAGGAATATCCTCCACATACACTTTAACTCCATAATCATTCACATTATAGCCATAAAAAACTTCTCAATGCTCAAATATGAACTCCTAATTCTCTTGCTGAAGGGTCATCTGGCCTTGTTTACTATCTGACAGTGGGTGTTTATTGCTCCAAGTTCCTGAAGCAAGCATTCAAATTTTTTCTTTCCCTTAAATTCCTCTTCCTTCTCCCTAAATATACCCAAACTCTAACCATGGTTTCCTTAACATGCCATGATGGGTCATGTATGCATATCTTTAAAAATACTATTCCCAATACTTAGAATTTCCTTTCCCCATGTCCACCTAAAGACTGTCTAATCATTCTTCAAGACTCATGTAGCAATTTGCCACACAGATCTATTGCTCTATTTTTTAAAATTATTTTTCTTTATTTTTACAGAAGCTTTAGATTACATAAGTGTTACATTTTAAAAAGGGGGATTCCAATGTGCCCTACACCCTCCCCTTCCCACACTTTCCCACATTAACAACCTCTTTCATTAGTGTGGTACATTTTTACAACTGATGAATGTATATTGACACATTGCTACTAACTGTGGACTATAGTTTACATTATAGTTTATACTCTGTCCTGCACAATTTTGTAGGTTATGACAAAATGTATAATGGCCTGTATCCATCATAGCAATGTCATTGCAATGTCATTCCAATGTGCCAAAAATGGCCCCATATCACACCTATCCCTATCCCTCTCCCTCCCCTCAGAACCTCTGGTGGCCACTGCATTTACATCAATGATAAAAGTTCTTCCATTGCTAGAATAATAACAGTCTGTAATAGAACAATAATAAGTTACTTTAGTCCATTGTTCATTCCCCAGTCTTGAGGATTTTGGGATGGTGATACCCATTCTGTTCTAATTGAGAGCGGGGCTTAGATCCCATGGGGCAAATGGATGGAACTATCTTGCTTGCAGTTGCAGACTCTCTGTTCCTTGGGATGGTCGTTGCACATCATCCCCTTGTGAGCTGTCCTGGGTGAGTCCAATGAATTGGAGAGTAATTGTTGCAACTCTGCTGAGATTCAGGGTTCAACTGGCACATGAACAGACCAAAGATTTAAATCTTTGGGATATATATTTAACAAATATATTGCTAATGATAGGTTCAGTAAAAGGAGCAGAAGCGCCATGTGTAGGGAAATTATAAATGAGTCTAACTCTGTTACACTGGGGAGCATAAATTCCAAAGTAAGACCCACTGACAGGGTGCTGAATTTCTGAGCTTGTCTGCCCGGCTTATAGTGTCTGGATGTCTCTAGAGCCCTCAGGAACCCTGCTATTTGAGGCACTGTTTACTGTGGCAGTCGATGAGATCTTGCTGAGACGTGCATGAGCATAATAACCTCTGGAATGACCTCCCAACATACTTTGAAATATCTTAGCCATAAAAACCCATTTGTATTTACCATTTCCCCCTTTAGGTCAAGGTCTTTTTCCAGATGCATTGCTAGTTGTTACTTGGTAATGGTCTCTTGGTGCCAAGGAGGCTCATCCGTGAGAGTCATGTCCCACGCCGAGGGTGGGGGTGCTAGATAGTGCTTTTATATGCTGAGTTTGGCTTAGAGAGAGGTTACCTTTGAGCAACAAGGGGGCTTTCAGGAGGTAAGTCTCAGGCAATATATAATACTAGGCTAAGTTTCAATTTCATAAGAAACAGTTCATAAGCACAACCATCAATTTCAAAGGCCTGGGGTAATGCTCTGTCTTCCTTCACTAGGCACTGCCCTTGTACTCAGGGGATTCTTGCCATTCTATTAGAGAATGTAGCAGAACTCCCCAGGATGGGAATTCAATATTCTTTCAGTTATTGTGTGGGTCTCCACCCACTGATGCAATGCCCCATGAACAATTGAACATATTTATATACCTTAGAGGCCTGCCCCAGGTGAACCCCTCCCCATACATCCCACCATTACCCATACCCCTCAGCAGTGATCTTCCCCTGCCTCAGTTGTGACCCTTCTGTGATCTAAAACCTCTCCAAAAATGAAGCCAACAAAATAATGAAATAAAATTAATAAGAAAATGAAATAATAGTTTTAAAAATAACAAATAAAAATTTAAAAATAAAAAATTTTGAAATAATAATTTTTTAAAAGATATTGTGTCTTTCATCATTGTAAGATCTGCTGTCTTGTATGTACAGTGACATTTTCTTTCATGTATTCTCCCAGTGTCTTTTTCTTCATTTTATCTTCAAAGAAGCTTTAGGTTACAGAAAAGTCATATCTAGAATACAGGCGATTCCCATATACCCGATATTGTTTCCTTTTTCCCCTCTCCCCTATTAATAACATTTTACATGCAGATGGTACATTTGTTACAATTGATGTACAAATATTGAAGCATTGCTACTAACCATGCTCAATGGTTTACATTATGGTTTACATTTTGGACCATACACTTTTATAAGTTTTGAGGAAATTTAAAATGGCCTGTATCCATTATTGCAAGATCATGCAGAACAATTCTAATGCCATTAAATACCCTATATTCCATTTATTCTATTCTTCCCTCCCTTTCCCTTCAGAAACTATGGTAACCATTAAGTTTCAATTTTTGAAGAATAAGACTCATAGTTACTTGCAATAACATTGAGGGCTTGACGTATTGGTCTGTTTTCTTTTGTTAGGCACTGCCTATATTCTCGAGGGATTCTTGTCCCTCTAACTGGGAACATAGCAGGACTCCCCAAGATGGGGAGTTTAATATTTTCTTGTTTATTGTGTGGGTCTCCACACACTGATATAATACACTATGACAAGATGAACACTTTCATATTCCATAGAAACCTGCCCTAGGTGCACCGTGTCCTATATCCACCCCCCACACCAAAACCATACACTAGAAACCCTCCCCTGCCATATTTGCCAAAAGAACATTCCCAGCATTGTAGTTTTAACCACAAACCTACAAATCCCCAAAGTTCACCTGCTCCTTCCCCTGACCCTCCCCCCAGTTCCATAGATAGTCCATCCCCATCCCCCATCCCCACTCCCCCCCACAGACTAGCAACAACAAACCCAATCACATCACTGCCCCACTGTCACACCCATCCATTGCCCAACCATAACCTTCTACCTTAGCATAGATTTTGCCCATATGGACATTGGCTCAACACCCTCTATACCCTTTCTGTTTCCTGTAAACCTATCTTTTAGACTCTAGCTCTGTGAGTCTGCTCAATTTGCTTAATTCATATCAGTGAGGTCACTTAATATTTGTCCTTCAGTGCCTGGCTTACTTGACTCAACATAAAATCTCCAAGATTCATCCATGTTATCCCAAGTGTTAATACTGCATTTCTTCTTACACCTGAGTAATAGTCTATTGTATGTATATACCACAGTTTGCTTATCCATTCATCTGTTGATGGACATTTGGGTTGCTCCCAACTTTTGCCAATAGTGAATAATGCCGCTATGAACATTAGTATGTATATATCTGTTTGTGTCCCTGCTTTCAATTCTTCTGGGTATATACCCAGCAGTGGGATTGCTGGGTCCTATGGCAGTTCTATAGTTAGCTTCCTGAGGAACCACCATCCTCCACAATGGCCATACTATTCTACATTCCCACCAGCCATGGGTAAGTGTTCCCTTTCCTCCACATCCTCTCCAACACTTGTAGTCCTCTGTTTTTTTAATAGATGCCAATCTAATGGGTATAAGATATATCTCTTTGGTTTTGATTTGTATTTTCCCAGTAGCTAGTGATGTTGAACATCTTTTCAAGTGCTTTTTAGCCATTTGTATTTCTTCTTTGGAGAAGTGTCTATTCAAATCTCTTGCCCATTTTTAAAATGGGTTGATTGTCATCTTATTTTCGAGATGTAGAATTTCTTTATATATGCTGGATATCAGGCCCCTAACAGATATTTTCTCCCATTGAGTAGGCTACATTTTTACTTTCTTGACAAACTCCTTTGAAGCACAAAAGTTCTTAATTTTGAGGAAGTCCCATTTATTTATTTTTTCTTTTGTTGCTTATACTTTGGGTGTAAAGTTTATAAAACCATTTCCTACTACAAGATCTCATAGATGTTTCCCTACATTATCTTCTAGGAGCTTTATGATCTTGGTTCTTATATTTAGATCTTTGATCCGTCTTAAATTAATAAGGCATGAGATGGTATTCTTCTCTCTTTCTAGTCCTATCTTTATGGATATCCAGTTCTCCAAGCACCATTTGTTGAGAAGCCATTCTTTCCCAGTTGAGTGGGCTTGGTGGTCTTGTCGAATATCAGTGGACTACATATGTGAGGATCTATATCAGAATTCTCAGTTCTGTTCCATTGGTCAGTATGTCTATACTTGTATCAATACCATGCAGTTTTGACCACTGTAGCTTTGTAGTGTGTTTTAAAGTCAGGTAATGTGATTCCTCCAATTTCGTTTGTCTTTTTCAATATGTCTTTGGCTATTCAGGGCTTCGTGTCCTTCCAAATAAATTTCATAGTTAGCTGTTCCAATTCAATAAAAAAAATGCTGCTGTAATTTTTATGGGGTTGCATTAAATCTGTAAATCAATTTGATAGAACAGACATCTTAATGATATTTAGTCTTCCAATCCATGAACAGGGAATATTCTTCCATTTATTTAGGTTTTCTTTGATTAACTTTAACAATGTTGTGTAGTTTTCTGCATATAAGTCTTTTACATATTTAGTTAAGTTTATTCCTAGGTATTTGATTCTTTTAGTTGCTATCATAAATGGACTTTTTTTCTTGATTTCCTCCACAGATTGCTCATTATTGCTGTACAGAAATGATAATGATTTTTGTGTGTTGATCTTATATCCTGCCACTTTACTGAACTCATTTATCAGCTCTAGAAGCTTTATTGTAGATTTCTCAGGGCTTCCTATGTATGGGATCATGTCATCTGCAAATAGTGAAATTCTTACTTCTTCCTTTCCAATTAGGATGCCTTTTATATCTTTTTCTTGCCTAACTGCTC
This sequence comes from Tolypeutes matacus, assembly GCA_026826555.1. Taxonomy (NCBI): domain Eukaryota; kingdom Metazoa; phylum Chordata; class Mammalia; order Cingulata; family Chlamyphoridae; genus Tolypeutes; species Tolypeutes matacus. Next base: position 5,204,564 of record JAKSZT010054395.1, read on the forward strand.
AAGCAAGTACTTCTAACACAATGTTAAATAAGAGCGGTGACAATGGGCATCCTTTTCTTGTTCCAGATCTTAGAGGGAAAGCTTTTAGCATTTCACCATTGAATATGAAGTTAGTTGTGGGTTTTTCATATATACCCTTTATCATGTTGAGGAAGTTTTCTTCTATTCCTATCTTTAGCAGGAAAGGGTGCTGTATTTTGTCAAATGCATTTTCTGCATCAATAGAGATGATGATGTGATTTTTTTTTCTTTCAATCTGTTAATGTGGTGAATTACATTAATTTTCTTATGTTGAACCATCCTTCCATATCTGGGATGAAACCCACTTGGTTGTGGTGTATAACTCATTTGATGTGTTGTTGAATACAATTAGCAAGTATTTTGTTGATGATTTTAGCAATTAGGTTCATTAGGTTCATTGGTCTGTAGTTTTCCTTTCTTGTGGCATCTTTATCTGGCTTTGGTATTAGGGTGATGTTGGCATCATAGAATGAGTTAGGCACTGTTCCCTCCACTTCTATTTTTTGGAAGAGTTTAAGCAGGTTTGGTGTTAGTTCTTTCCAGAATGTTTGGTAGAATTCACCTGTGAAGCTGCCTGGCTCTTCTTAGTTGGGAGGTTTTTGATGATTAATTCTATCTTGTTACTTGTGATTGGTCTGTTGAGTTCATCAGTTTCTTCTTTCATCAATGTAGGCTGCTTGTGTGTTTCTAGGAATTTGTCCATTCCTCTAAATTATCCATCTTGTTGGTATACAATTTTTCACAGTATCCTCTTATGATACTCTTTATTTCTGTGGTGATATCCCCTTTCTCATTTCTTATTTTATGTATTTGCATCTTCTCTCTTTTTTTATGTTAGTCTAGCTAAGGGTTTGTCAATTTTATTAGTCTTCTCAAAGAACCAGCTTTTGGTTTTGTTTCTTTTTTCTAGTGCTTTTTCATTTTCAATTTTATTTAATTCTGCTCTTATCTTTGTTATTTCCTTCTTTCTATTTGCTTTGGGGTTAGTTTGTTGTTCTTTTTCTAATTCCTCCAGTTGTACATTTAGGTCTTTGATTTTAGCTCTTTCTCCTTTTTTAATGTAGGCAATTATGGCTATAAATTTCCATCTCAGCACTGCTTTTGCTGCATCCCATAGTGTTGTCATTTTCATTCATTTCAAAGTAGTTTCTGATTTCTTTTGGAATTTCCTCCTTGACCCACTGATGTCTAAGAGTATATTTTTTAACTTCCATATCTTTCTGCCTAATCTGTTCTCTGCCCCTAACTGATTTCCAGCTTCATTCCATTGTGGTCAGAGAAATTACTTTGTATTTCAATCTTTCTGAATTCATTGAGAGTTGTTCTGTGATCTAGCATGTGGTCTATCCTGGAGAATGATACATGTGTGCTCTAGTAGAATGCATATCCTGCTGTATTGGGGTGTAATGTCCTGTATATGTCTATTAAATCTAGATAGTTGAATGTATTATTCAAGGTCTCTGTTTCTTTATTGACCCTCCATCTAGATGTTCTGTCTAACAGTAATAATCGTGTATTAAAGTCCCCCACTATAATTGTAGAGGCATTTATTTCTCCACTTAGTTTTTCCAATGTTTGCCTCATGTAGTTTGAGGTGCCCTGGTTAGGTACATAAATGTTTATGATTGTTCTTTCTTCTTGATAGATTACCCCTTTTATTAACATAGAGTGTCCTTCTTTGTTTCTTGCAATAGTTTTGCATTTAAAGTCTATTTTGTCTGACATTAGTATACTACTCCCACCCTTTTTTGGTTATTGTTTGCATGTAAAATTGTTTTCCAACCATTCACTTTCAACTTCCTTGTGTCCCTGGGTCCAAGGTGAGTTTCTTGTAGACATCCTATAGATGGCTCATTTTTCCTTATCCATTCTGCCACTCTGTGTCTCTTAATGGGAGAGTTTATTCCATTAACATTCAATGTTATTACTGTGAAGGCATTACTTACATTAGCCATATTTTCTTTATATTTATATATGTCATATGTCATTTTCATTTCTCTTTTTTATCTTTTATATTACTTACCAGTAATATTCCTTCCTACGCTCTCCTCAAACCCTCTCTTTCCTGTTTTTTCCTTTCAACCTGCAGAACTTTAGTATTTCTTGAAGGGCAGTTTCTCCCTTAATTTTTGTTTATCTGTGAATATTTTGAACTCTCCTTCATTTTTGAATGCCAGCTTTGCTGGATACAGAATTCTTGGCTGACAGTTTTGGGGGTTTTTTTGGTTGTTGTTTTTTTTTTTTCTTTTTGCACCTTAACTATGTCACACCACTGCCTTCTTGCCTCCATGATTTCAGATGAGAAATTAGCACTTAATATTATTGTGCTTCCCTTGCATGTGATGGACCTCTTTTCTCTTGCTGCTGTCAGTATTCTATATTCTTGCAGTTGTCTGTCTTCCATTGAAAAAAATATTGAAACCAGAGAAAGTGAAAGAGATAAGAAGAGAAAAAGAATAATAGTAATAATAATTTTTAAAGGTATAAGAAGAACTGTAAAGAGCTAGGAAAATAAATAAATGATATGAGTTAAAAAAATCATCAAAAACACAAAGGAATAAGAATAAAAAGATGTAATAGAAAAAATGAAACAAAAAACAAAATAGAGGAAAAATACACTGAATTAAAAGATTAGAAAGATGAGAAGCAAAGAAAAGATAAAAAAGAGAGAGGAAAAGAAAAAATGAAGACCAAACAAGAAGAGGTGAAATGAAAGAAAAGCAACAGAAGACAGAAAAATTAAGGAAAGAAAATAAATAAAGTAGGTAGAAAAAATAAATAAAAGAAAAAAGGAAACAAAGAAAGGGAAAGGAAAACAAACAAGAAACAAAACAAACAATAACAACAAACAACAACCCAGGAAAAACAGCCTTTCCTTTTAGGCCCCTAACAAGCTTCACTGGCTGCCAGTGCTCATCAATCAATCATCCTGCAGCCTGCTGTCTGCATGTGAGGTACCCAGATTTAGCAAATAAAATAAAGAGAAAAAAAAAAGAGGACCAGTGAAAAATAAAAAATAACGGATCCGAAAAACCTAAAACAAACAAAAAACATCTCTTTATAGCTTCTCTATCATCAAGTGTCAGCTGGGTGCCTAATAACCTGGTAGATCACTCTTAGGAGGTACTGTTAATTGAACCAGGTACCTCCTATACACAAGGCAGAAATTCCTACACTGAGCTACACCCACTCCCCAGGTTAAGTAGGCTTCTGAAAGCTTATCTGGCTCTTCCCACCCTTTTCCCTCAGGCGAGCTGGGCTTCTAAGACTTTCCTAGAGCCAGGCGGCTGGTTAGGTGCCTATTTCTGTGCCTCACCAACCTAGTTCCACTCTCTCCCAGGGTAGCAGGGTATGACAGCCTACCTGATCAGAACCCCTTTCCCTTCTCCCTGGGGCCACATAAATGCTTGTTTGGGTCTTTTTTGAGATTCAAAGCAGCTCAGCTAGCCAATCTCACTGAAAATAAACTACTCTCCACTGTCTGCCAGACCCCTCTTCCTCCCAGGGAGCACCTAAAGATGAGCTATATGTGCTGCTTCCTGTCACAGGGGCAAGTAACTCACAGTTTTCCTTTTGCCTCTTTACCTCTTTGTCTCGCTCCCTCCTGGATGATGCAGAGCACTTTCCTGTTCTATAGATCCCCAAAGCAGCTCCCTTGGGTAGGTATTTGCCCTTTCTCCGTTGTTTTTTGTGAGAGAGTTGAGCTCTGCCTACCTACTTTGATACCATCTTCCCAGACATCCCCCATCTATTACACTATTTTTGATGACCATAACCTATTTGTACATCCTAGTGGTAGTATGTATACTCTTTTCATGGTAACTATTTGTTTCCATGCCTGACTGTGACTTCTTTGAGCACAAGGGCTGTTTTTTTCATCTTTGTATCTCAGAGTACACAACAATTTGTAGAATGAATTAAAAACAAGGATTTGTTACATTAGGTAAGATTTTATGCTTTGATTACAGATTTGATGTTTAAAATAAAAAAGGCTGACTGAGCTGGAAACCCTGGATATTAAATGAAATTCAAAGATGCTGGAGAAAAATCAAATCATTTTTATATGAGGATGATCACTAATAGCCTTAAGCAGAGTAGAGCATTTTATTTTAAAGCAAGTGATTGATCTTGATAACAGCAGGGCAAGCCAAAGGACAAAATCCCTTTGTTAGTTTCTTGAGAAAAGGGACTCTATTTTCTATTTCTTTCTTATCACATGCAGCACCTTGTAAAGTGCTGGACACATATTATTCTCAATAAATACTTGTGGAGAGAATGAATGGTGTTATAAACATGTGAATGAAACCCTATTGCTACTAGTTTTCCAATGCCTCATACCATGACTTAAGATAGTTAATATAAAAATTAGTCAGCAATGTTACTTAATCTCAACATTACCTACAATGATTACTTATTGAGAAGTTTCTCATTACCTTAATATCTTAAATATATGGGCTCTTTTAAAGACATTTTTCTCCATATAATTTGGGTACTTTATTTGAGTGATCACTCTGAGGTCAAGGGATGCCAACTTGAGCACCTTTGCATATACTTTTACAATACCCAGCATACAATAGGTGCTCAGCAAATGTTTGCTGAAATGAAATAGCTAACTTGTATTATCAAGGTGAAGAATTTAGCTACAATACTCACATAAAGATACACACCAAGATATGGTATTTGTAGAAATGGAAAAGTAATTTTTACCTGAAATAAAAATAATGTCAATGAAAGCATAAAGAAAAAAGTTATACATTGTAAAGATTTGGTAATCAAGTGGAAGAGTGGAAGAGGCATGAGTTAGATCAGCCAGACTAGGGTTCGATTTCCAGCTCTGCAACTTACCTGCTTAGTGGCCTTGGGTAAAGTTTGTGCCTCAGTTTCTTCCCCCAGCAATACTGGTTAATACAATCTCCTTAACAGACTGTGGTAAAAATTAAATAAGAGAATACAACTGAAATCATCTACCACATGCCTGACACAGACCAGTTGATCCACGATGTTTTTTTGTAGGGCTCTCAATTGGTCCTGCTGACTACCTATGAATTTCCTCACCTTTCCTGGAATAGTCATTACTATTAATGGTAGGCAACTAGAGAACCATGGCCCTTCTGAGCAGTGCTTCTCAAACATCAGCTTGCAACAGAATCCCCTGGAGGGGTTGCTAGAAGACAGATTACTGGGCCCCAACTCTAGCATATTTAACAAGTTCCCAGATGGTACTGATGTTGCTAGTCCTCGGACCAGACTTAGAGAATCACTGCTTTTTTACTAATTGCTTCTGCTATAATTACAGGAGGAAAAAAAGACATTTATAGGTTCTTGGGTGTGTATATCTCTGAGGGCATCCCAGGCGTGGAATACAGGAATGGCGTTCTTTCACCTACTATTCCCACACAAGGCAAGACTGAAATCATTGGGGTTTGCCAGTGGTTCTCAATGGCAAAACAACCACCTAGTGGGTTAAGTAACAATGATGGGTTGTAGGGCAAAAGACAGGAATTCTCAAGGCCCCTTATTCCCTACATTCTGAGATATTTAAAAAGTTCTCTTTTGCCGACTCTATTTGAAAAAAAATGAACCATTTTAGACATTACATGTTCTGAATGTCTACCTGACCCCAATATTATGCTGCTATAGACCCAATATATATGGCAGGGCAGAATCAAAGAGAAGTAGGTCCAGTTTGTCTCCTGGAGGAGCTCAGAATTAGGGAACTTGGCAAGACGCTTTTAAAAAAAATGGTGATTTAACATAAGGACTATCAGAAGAAAAAAGTGAAAGGGGATATAGGAACACATAATATAAAGATTAATAATAATTGCCAATACTTTGTGGGTCTTACAATAAGTGAGACACTGTTTTTGTTTTGTTTTTTAAAGACAAATGTCTCCCCATTCCCTCGTTGTTTGCACTTGCTGTGCCTGTTCGTCTTCCTTGTTTCTTTAGGAGGCACCGGGAACCAAACCTGGGACCTCTGATGTGGGAGGGAGGCACCTAATCGCTTGAGCCACCTACGTTCTCCGCTTTGTTGTGTCTCTCATTATGCTTTCTTCTTGTGTCTCTTGTTGCGTCAGCTTGCTGCACCTGCCCATCATTGTCATCTTTAGGAGGCACCGAGAATCAAACCAGGGACCTCCCATATGGCAGGTGGGAGCTCAGCTGCTTGAGCCACATCTGCTTCCCAAGACTCTGTTTTAAGCACTTTAGATGTATTAATTCATTTCACCCTTGTCACAACCCCATGAGGTAAGCAGTTTAACTATTCCCATTTTAAATGAGACACAGAATGGTTAAATGGTTGTCTAGAGTCACATAGCTAAAAGGTTGCAGAGCCAGGATTTGGACCCAGGCAGCCCTGCTCAACACCTTTGCTCTTTATTACTATATTGCATTTCATTATCTAAAACATTGTATGGGGAGAAAATTTAATAAATATGGATGGAGGTGAAGGTTGCTTTATCAGAATGGTTCAAATGATCAACTAGAAACTCACGTGCCCCCTTTCTTCTTGAATCCCTGAGTTCATCTTGGTGGTACCACACATTTTCTGCTCCAGAAGCTAAAGATGTAAAACCATTAATGCATTGCTATCTCCTAAATTAGGATAATCCAAGGAATTACACTGATTATATGCACTGACTTCTGTTATGTTGCACTATTCCCTAAATATCCCACAGCTGAGAGTGAGTCTCTTAATAAATTATGCCTCAATCCTGTACATTAGTGCTGGCTGCTCTCCCACAAACAATGTCAAAATTTTAAGCAATTGGCACAGAGTCATTGTGACAATATGTAAATTACTGTAAAGTGGACTTGATCTTGTATAATAAATGCTATTTGAATCTTAATTTGTTAACAATATTTTAATGTGGTAATTGAGGTCATGGAAGACTTGGGCTAAAGTTGAAACCATCTATAACTGTCAATTTTAAGAAGAACTGCACTACCCAGGTTTAGAAAATACTGCACGGAATTTAAAAAGCAAATGCAATGTTTTATATTTGCCATGAATAGGCACTGAAAGATAACTGTAGAAAAAGACTCTAATGTTCTCTAGGACCATAAGATGGGTTTGGAAGACATAATCAAAGGTTCTTTCTGACCCTAAAATTCCTTAGCTATAGAATTGGTGTCCCCCGACCTAGCCAGGTCTTTCCTTAGTGAAATAAAGGAACACCTCTTTAAGTTTCATGGTCTTACTTTAATTCTTTATAATTTGGGGCACCTATTCATCTCCATACTTTCATAAGTAATCATCAAGCATATGTTGCTATCTGTCTTTTCAGAAAAAGCCCTTGTCAATTGCCTGCCCACTCCTCTTTCTCCTCTTTGCAGTCCAGTTCTCAGATCAAAATCAGGTTCAGAATCTGTGAAATTGACCCTCAAATGAGAAATCATTTTTTAATGACAAAGTGTCAAAGTGTTGTGCAAGTATAAGTTTTTAATTAAGTGTTATAATTATTATTACCCATCTACTTCTTTCAGTGATGACTTTTGTTTTCCACCTCTTCTTCATCTGCTCTTTTTATGCTCTGTCATTTTTGAGGGTTTAAAGCTTCTCTCCTTTTCTGAAAACTGAAGCTGTGGTGTTCTTTGTTTCACATAGCTCTGCCTTCTGTGAACTGGGCTAAACCTTTTCCAAACCCAGAGGAGAGACAGTGGGGAGACAGTCAGATCATTCTTCCCACAGGGAGCCAAGCAAGGCCCGTGTTTGTTAAGTACCACTTACATAGCTTGGTAAACCTCCGAGGAAGGAAGAAATTCGGGAGGAGACCACTCACTAGCAAAGATCCGGAAACAACCTCCTTTAATTGCATTGTGCCCTTTGCTCAGAAACCTAAAATGTTTTTCTTTCTTTATCACATCGAGTCATAAGTCTCATATTATACAAGGATCAAGACCTGTGATCTGGTTGAATATTACTCATGAGTCATTACTCACTTATTTATGGGCTCTTCTCCATTCAGGCTTGTGCCCCATGTTCTTGCTCTTTTCTGCACCTTGTCCTACCCTCCCAAATGTTGGCTGCCCATTTTTTGTTCATTATACCAAACCTAGCCAGCTTTTCAGACCAAGTTCAAATCCCACTTTTGCAAAGGAGATTTAGGCCATCTCTTTGGTGCCATGTATGCCTTCCTTTCTTGAATCAAATTCCTGCTCAAATGTTATCTCTTCTAGGACAGAATTAGCCATTCCCTCTTCTGGGCTTTCAAAACACTTTGCTTATAATTCTGGTAAAACACCATATTGTACTGCAAGTATTGTTTGTGTGTCTGTGTTTCTGACTTATGGTATGTTCCTCATTTTTTCTATCTTATTCATTTATGTTCATTTTTGTAAGTCAAGAACCCATAAAACATCTGATTCATTAGGAGGTGCTCAAAAAATTGTTGAATAAAATAATAAATAATTCTCTAAGGGTGCACATGCATGTGTGTGTTTCTGATTTGTGTACACGACTCCTATTATACAAGTACAAGAGTTTCTCCTGTGGGTATACCTAAGAATGGGATTGCTGGGGTTGTAGGGTATATGGAACAGCTTTGAGAGATAATGCAAAACTGTTTTCCCAAGTAGTTGCACCATTTTTACTTGTATCAGCACTGTATAAACATTCCTGTGGATCCATTCCTCTCTAACCTTTGGTATTGTCAGTCATTTAAATATTTTGCACACCAAATGGGTATAAAGTGGTATCTCATTGTAGACTTAGTTTTCATTTCCCTGATAACTCATGATGCTGAACATCTCTTCATATGTTTATTCATGCCTTTGTCCATTTTTTTATTACTCATTTTGCTTATTTATTTGTAGAGGTTCTTTAAATATTCTTCATACCAATCTCTTGGTTTTATATATTAGAAATATTTTCTCCCACTTTGTTAATTGTATTTTTACTTTGTTTAATCTTCACTTACTTAAGTTTTTAATTTTAATATGATCAAATTTTTTAATATTTTATTTTATAGTCAACACCTTTTGTACTTTGTTGTTCAAAAAACTCTTTCCCTACCCAGGAAAAATCTAAAAGAGCCTAAGATTCAGACTCAGAAAACCTGGGTTTGTATTCATATGCTGTCATTTACTTCCTGTGTAGCCTTGGTCAAGTACTTTAATTGATGTGGCCTTCTAATAAATTCTTTTGTAAACAGGGAATATCATGATACCCATATACAGACCTGTGATGCAGATTAAGTGCAATCATGACTTTATATGTAAAGCAGTATGTGGATGATAGTTGTAAAAATGATTAAGATTAGTTTTTTCCCAAGTGGGATGGCCTGGACTTTCCAAAATATAATGAGTATCAGAATAGGACTGAGAAAACCAATGTTCTAGACCATTTTTGCCATGAACTTCATGAATATCCTTAGATAATATTTTTGACCTTCATCAGCCTCAGTTTATCATCTGTGAAATGGCTACAACATCTGTTTCACTGTGTTGATGTGAGCATATGGTGATAAACAGGACCAGGATCAGGGTGAGGCAAGCAAGGTCCTCATCTTGGGTGCAGAATTTAAGGGGGGGGTGGGGAAGGGAGGAAAAAAAAAACCCTCAGTAACCAAGATAAATAATATTTGAATACACTATTTTTCACAAAATCAAAATCAACACAAACACTTCATACTGAACCAAATGTCAAGATTTTAAAGATAGGATCTAATTTTGTAAAGGGGGGGTATTTGTTCCTCCATTTTTGACACATTACTCAAGCAATTTTTTCATGATAGAATGAGCAGGAATGGGACCATACACGTGGGAAGGAGGGCGTCATTTGCAGCTTTGTAAGAGCACTTGCAAGCTCGCGATCTTAGTTCTCTTCACCAACAATAGATGGTGAGCAGTAGCTGCTCAGCTGGGAGGTGATGATGTTTTGAAAGCTCTGGAAGGCTGCTTCCAGCTGATTGGCTATTTTCACTGTTAGAGGGTTACTCTGCCTTAATCACAGCTGACTGATCTCAGCTGGCAGGTTTCGGTGCTCCTATACCTTTTCCCTCACAAAGCTGGTGCTTATAGCAAAGGTGTCACTTTCCCTGTGATTGCTGGAGCCTCCCTCTGTGTGGGCAACAGCAAGGCCAGCAAAGTGCTTTCCCACAAACAGAGTGCTTCTAGCACATAGTAAATACTAAACCAAACTCAGCCACTGGTGACAGCTTGACTGTAGCGGAGGGAAAGGGTCTGGGAAGCATTTTAGCACCTTATGAACACTGAACATCTTTCAGTTCTACATACTTACAATGTTCTGATAAGTAATGGGCTGGGATGATTTCTTGCTTTGGAAGCACCTCCTGATAAGATTTACCAAAGAGGCAGAAAAAACTCCCAGATCTTTAATGTGCATTCAGGGTATGATAGAAGAGGATAAATGTACTGTGTATAATAGTCTAACATACCCTCTGTTTTTTGTTGTTGTTTTTTTTTCTGTTGTGGATATTGACTTCCAAATGGATTTAATCAAAATCAATAACAAAATGTACAGTAATGAAGTAATGTAAAACGCAGTAATGTATAGGCCAAGAGGTTGAAAATGGAATATATTAACTGAAAAGCAGCTTTACAAGAATAACTCATCCCTCTTTAAGGATCTTTCTTCACCTAATATAAGACAATAAGAAGAAAAGGCAGGGCTCTAGAGCTGGGCCACAAAGTGGGTCCTTTACAGAACCTGCTTTGTTTCTTGGCAAATTTAGTGAGACAGAATTGGGCTACAATTGTAAAGACAAAATAAAGAAATCAGTTTATAAGATCAAAGGCTGACCTTCAGGCTGATGATCCAAACCTTGTCCTTTCAGATTGGCTTATCAAAGGAAAATGATGGATTTTTAACAATATCTAATGATTTTCTAAAAGTTAAATGATTATAAAATGCTTTACATGTATTTTTGGAGCATATGCATGCACTGTAAAGTGAAATGGCAAAGGGCACAATTGTTAGGATTTGTCTACTTATTAAATTTATAACCTAGGAGGTAAAAGAGGGAAATGTATTACCTAGAATGGCCAGAAGGCCCAGGGTGAGTTTTGAATAATCAATATTTTCCAATATATGCCACAGCTTTAAAAGAGAGAAAATAACAGATACTGGCAATAGCTAGAAATGTGTGTTTTTTAAAGGAAGCTTAATAATTTGCTGGTAAAAGCAGACTATACTGCAAAGATTTCAAAGAGTATTTTACCAAGAAAGGGTAGAATTCCCATTTTATAGAACACCAAACTGAAGTATCAGGATATTAAGAGGTTTCACCATAAATCACTGGGTGAACTCTCACTCATTTATCATTTCCATTTCTTTCTTTACAACTTCAATTTATTTTTCCCTTCACATATTTGGCTGTTACTCTTCTCAATTAACCTTTGTGTTACCATGTGCATTCCCTCATTTCCTCCCTCCCTACCCTGTTTTTTCTCTTTCTTCTCCATCTGACCATCTTTACATTCTCTAGAGAAGCTTTAAAAGAAGAAAGAATGAAGGAAAAATAGCCCATTTTTAGTCATGTGCAGAGCAGCTGATTTAAGGCAAGACACCAACTTTGAATACCTCCGCTTGAAACAGAACCGGTCAGAAAGACGAAGGAAAGAAGGAAGGGAGAGAGGGAGGGAAGAAGGGAGGAAGGAAGGAAATGAATGACAAATGTTTGCTAGCACAGTCCTGTGATGATTAATGTGAACTTTCACATGTCATCTCTGTGTAATGCCTGAGACTTATTGGAGACAAGCACTGACATACACAAACATTATTAGAATCTGAGCAGCAGTAGCAGCTCTAAGAGTGGAGTGGCTCTGAATTCAGTTATCAGGCACAGAGCTTCTGGGGTCTAGTGGCATTTCCTATTCATCCTCAGGGGACTCCACTGTGGCTGGAGTAATAGAAGTCAAAACTTCAATCAGGCCCTTATTAGTTACTTTGCACACAGGATACGAGGTCCCATTGTTGGTAGCAAACGAGAGCTATTGCAGGTTAGAATTGACAAAGCTTTTTTAAAAAGCTATCTTTGACTGCTCAATATAAGGTTAGGAGCAGGTCATGTACCAGGGTTTTTACCAAATTAATGCTATCGGGGGAATTACACTTAAATGGAATTCTTTCTATCTAAACAATTCCATCTGGTTTCATCACTGCTTTTTCTCTGTATATAAAATAATTCAGACAAGTAGACATAAAGAATAATATATAAAGAATCAAGTTATCAAACAAGCCAAGATTTACCACCAGGCCCTATGCCCTCGCTTTAAGTCATCCAGAAAACAAAAGTCTTCAAAATCCAAGAATCTTTTTTTTTTTGACAGGTTTCAAGCAATCTTTGACATTCTGCTTCTTGGTGTGCAATCTTCATTTAAATGACTAAAAACAAAATTTTAAGAGGATTTTCCATTTGGGAATCATTCCCTTCATCCACTTGTTTTTTTTGTTTGTTTGTTTGTTTTTTTCATTTAAATGGCACATTGGTGTGTTTAGAAGCTTTCCTAAATCAGTCATAAATACATGCAGGCATCAAAGACTAACCCAATTACCAAGGTTATACCTTCCTCACTTAAAGACAAGAGGCTCTTCCTTATGACAACTATTATTTTTTTTATTCTAACTACTCTCTTCTATAGAATTCTGTCAAAGAATCATATTCTTATCACTGTGCCAGTCCAATAAAAGAAAACTTCATACACTCATGTCTATACGCATGTAGTAATTGAATAACTGAAGCTGGGTTTTTTTTCAGTAATTGAGCCAGTCAAAAATAATTATTGAAACACGGATATGCCCCCATATAATATGTGTGTGTGTATGTGTGTGTGTGAGAGAGAGATGGGGGATGGGGACTGGGAGCAGGAAGGAGCTCAGAAAAGTAGACTTTAAAATGACCCCAATATGCATAGTAAAAGTAACACTGGGTTGATTCAATAGAAGGCCCTGAATTCTAAATTATGAGGTATTTGGATATGATCCACAAAATGGTAATGAACTACTGTAGATTCTTAAGCTGAGAAGTGATGTGAGAAAAACCATTTTTCAGGAAGATTTACCTTTTGTGCATGTTTGGCAGATGGGAGCAGGTAAGGGAAAGGAGTTGAGTGGGAGAGAATGGGGGCCAAGGACACGTTTAGTATAATGTGGCAGTGATCCATAATAAGGCAAAAAGGATCTAAACTACAAAAGTGGAGAGAAATGAATAATAAAGGCAGGTCAGAGGTAAACAAGAGATTATTTTATTGTGAGAATTGGCAGGTAGAGATAAGCAGAAAATTATAAAAGATGAATCCATGGTTTGTGAGACCAGAGGACCAGGAGAATGACATGTCACAAACAGGAAAATGAAAGTCAGCAAAGAGTACTGATTTAGAGATGAGGAGGTGGAGAAAGAGACAGGGAAGTTAAGAGGTTAAATATTTGGTTCGGTACTTGTTGAATTTGAGAGAACAAAGTTATATCCATCTAGAGCAATTTAATTAGCTGGTAAGAAGATGGCATCTGGATTAGAAATAAAAATTGAAACATGTTTTAGCTAATCAGAATGATGATGATAGCTGAGGTCTTGGGAATGACTACACTGTCTCAGAGAGAGAGGGGAGGGAGGAAAGATCCTAGGTGTATTGGAATAACTTACTAGAGAGAGAAATTACTGGGAAGCAGAAGACATGAGTTCTAGCTTTTGTTTTGCCACTTACTAATAGTACCATTGATTGAATAGGAAGATTCTGCTGAATTTTTGAAAAATAAAGGGTTTAGAGGAGTTCTGTTTGCTTTGTAAGGATACAGAAAGCTGGGAAAAGCATCATTCGTACCCTAACAATGAGAAATGCCAGATAGACTCCAAAATCATAACTTTACTTGACCCCATTGGAGAGCTGATGTTGCAGAGCAACCAAGTAGCCTGAACTGCAAGGATGGGCAGGTACTTTCAAGAAGAGATATGTGAGTGGACTGGCACAGTATAGGAGGAAAAAATGCACTAGCCATCATATATGCAAGAAGAAATCAGCTAAAATTTGAACATATCGGTTAGTGTGACAATATAGAAACCTTGCGAGCACCACAGTACAAGGAAATTCATACTTACAGGCTTTTATTTTTCCACAGACTTCCACTGGGTGCTCATAGGATTGGTGTCAGAGTGAAGAACCAAAGAAAGTACCCTCAGGGGTATAGGTGTGCAAGAAGGGATAAGCTGCCATTGCAAGAATGCACAAACTCTGCCCCCCAGCCAAGAACCTTTTCTCATATGGAGCAAAACCTTAAGCCACTGGGAGAGGGACATCATACTTTGCCCCCCACCCCCACCCCAGGGCACAGCTGAAGATACATTGTGGCCAGAGGAAAGTAGAAGGAAAAAAGAAGCTCTACTCCTGAGGGAAGGGCAGGAAAAGTCCTGAGCCAAGGATGACATACAAATATCTTGAGAGGTCTATCCCTCTTCCACAAAATAACCATTCTCCTGCATAAGAAATGCCACAGATACAGGCAGAATTTGGCTACCACTGCAAAAAGAGGCAGGGATGATGAGAAAGCTCTTCCCTGGAGGCATGCAAGCTAATAGCAGCAGATCCTTCTGTCCTCGACCATCGGCCTAGCAAGCACCAAATAACAAGCAACAGAAATCTACCACTGGAGGAGGAACAAGAGCATGGAGTATGCATGCTCTCCCTCAGTATGCAAGAATGGCTGAATGCTGAAGGTGAAGCACTAACACTGAAAACACCCTCTTGCTCCCAGCCTCCACTCTAAGTACAAGGCAACAGCAGTCCAATGCTATACTGACAGTAGCTATAGCCACAAAAAACAAACCAGCTCTACTCCCAACTATATTATCTCAATCCCTTCCCCCAACACAAACCCTAATGGTTTGCGAGAAGAAAAACTGAGCCCCTTACCAGGTATAAACATATTTTTCTCAGCCTCAACTATTCTATACATGATTTATAGCAATCAATCAAAAAACTGTGGGACACACAAAGAAGGTAAGAAAAACAATCCATTGTCAAAGGACAAAGTAAATCAACAGAACAAGACTCAGAGATGACCCAGATGTTGGAACTATCAAAAAAGGAGTTTAAAATTACTGAGATTCATATTTTCAAGGAGCTTGTGGAAAAGGTGGATAGTATGCATGAATGAATAGAGAATTTCAGCTGAGACAGAGAAACTATGAGAAAGAGTAAAATGGAAATGTTAGAAATAAGGAACACAATATCAAAGTTGAAGTACTTTGGCAGGTTTACTGTAGACTGGATACAGCTGAGAAAAAAATCAGTAAACTTAAAGATAGGTCAGTATAAATTACCCAAACTGTAACACAAGGGGGAAAATGAGAAAAAAAGACATAATAGAGCATCCAAGAGCTGTGGGATAATATTAAACTGTCTAACATACCTGTAATTGGATTCCCGGGCTGAAAAGAAAATGAGAAAAGGGAAGAAGAAATATTTGAAGAGATAACGGTCGAGAGTTTCCCAAAATAACCAAAGCATTAAACCACTGATCCAAAAAAAAAAAAAAAACAAAAAACCTCAGAGACTCTGAAGCAAGAAAAATACAAAATAAACAAGCAAACAAATGCTTAGATATAACATATTCAAACTGTTGAAAACTGGAGATAAAAACAAAATCTTGAAGGTAGAAAGAAAAGACACATTACATACAGAGTAACAAACATAAGAATCCTGTAGACATCTCATCAGAAACTATACAGTACAAAAGTTAATGGAGTGATATCTTTAAAGTACTGAAAGAAAAAAAAAAAACACTGTCAACCCGGAATGCCATACCCAATAGAAATATCTCTCAAAAATGAAGGATTCAGAAATAAACTTTTTGGATAAACAAAATCTGAAAGAATTAATTGCAGGAAGATCTCAGCTGTAAGAAAACTAAAGAGAGTTTCCTGAGGCAGGAGTATACCATATAGAAAGTTGTATCTATACAAAGAAATGAAAAGCTCCATATGCTTAGACATTAAGGTAACTCTAACAGACTTTTTTCTTATTCCAATCTTCTAAAAGATAATTGTCTAAAGCAAAAATAGTAACAATTCATTGTGGGATTTATAACATATGTGAAAGTAAATTCTATGACAATAGTGTAAAGGATGGAAAGTATACTATATTCTTATACTATATACTATACATGAAGTGATATAATATTTTTTAAAGGTAGACATGTAAATTAAAGATGTCTATTATATACCTTAGGACAATCACTCATTTTTTTATAAATGGGATAAAACTATTAAACCATTAGTGAAGACTATATGAAATAAAAAATACTCTAATCCAAAATCAGGCAGGGAAAATAAAGGAAAAATGAAGAGAAGCAATATATAGAAAATTGTAGGTTTAAGTCTAACTACAATAAAAATTATATTAAATGCAAATGGCCTACACACCCATTAAAAGAAAGAGATTGCCAGATTTATTACAAATGTAAGGCCCAACTATATGTTGTCTATAAGAAATGTACTTTAAATATAAAGGTATAGATAGGTTCAAATAAAGGGCTTTGAAAAGATCTGTAATCATCTTAAAATCCCTGGGCCATTAGTGATCTGTGCTGAGAAAAAATACAGTTTTCTAGTTCTTTTCCATAGATCACAAAGATAGACTTTTACTGCCCCAAAGGTGACCCATCATTACTAGGACATGATTTTGAAATAACTTTCCAATATACATGTTGATTTTATACCATTTCATTCATATAACTTCGCTTAACAATCCTCTACTTCTTTATGACAAAGTATTCATTCAATGTATTAATTCAATTTAGTCAACAAATGTTTATCAGTACCTGCAGTGGGCCAAACACTGTTGTAGGGCATTACTATGATTCTTAAGGTAATTGTGGAGCAGGACATAACTGAATGGTCAGATGATAATTGAACAGGAATCTTGTTGGCACCATTTTTGACTAGCCAACTTATTTAACCACAGCTATTCAATTCAAGAATTTTTAAGAAACACCACGATGTGCTAGGGTGAAAACATGAAGAAGATCCAGTCCCTTTCTTCAAAGAGCTCATATCTAGCTCAGATACATGAAACAAATGAAGTCACAGTGATTACCCAAGCAACTCCTTAGAACAAATGGATTAAGTTTTGTGAAGACCCTTTGAAAAATATAAATAATAGTTTACATATATTTAATATATGCTAGGCAATGGTTCTACATGCCTTACACGAGTTAGTCCCACTTGACATCTTATATGTTATGAGCTAGTATTGTGCCCTATTAAAACTTGGTGCCAATTAAACCCCAGCTTGTGTCGTCAGTCTACAGCAGCCTCGTCAGGGATTCATTTCAAGGTCACTGATTGATCAGCCACTTTCCAAATGCCTGTGCCCAGTCGCAGGGGTGTCTGCATCAAAGTGAAGTTGAATCCAAGCCATTCCAGGCTCATGGATGGTAAACAGCAATTCCACACTCATGGATGTCAGAAGAGAAAACAATCTCCTTCTCCAAAAACTGAGGTGCTGACTAAACCAAAGTAAAGCCAGAATCTCTAATTTACTCCCAGGTTTTGTCTTCAAGCTTTGTTTGCAAGCAAGGGTTAATTATCAGATAGTAGTTTCCAGAGGCAGGTCATGATACTAGGGAGGGGCAGTCATAGTGGTAGATTAACTTATTCATCTACTGCAAACAATTTTTTTGAGAACTTACCATATGAAGTGAACATAGTAATGAAGTCCCTGCCCTCAAGGAGCTTTTATCTTCATTTGGGAGACAGACAATAAAACAAATGAATTAATTAAATGCCGAGTACTGGTATGCTCTTTGAATAAAGCAGGATAAGGGACAAGAAAGGGAAAGGGTGGTAGAAAAACACTAATCCTAGGTGGTGCCATTGAGCAGAAACCTAATGAGGGCATGAGCTAGGTGAAGACTTTGTTGAATAGGATTCCAAGCAGAGGGAGCAGCAAAAGTTTTGGGGCAGAAAACTACTTGGCAGTTTTTAAGAAATGGAAAGAAGAGCAGAGGGGCTAGAGCAGTGAACAGAACGCGTGGAAGAATAGTAGGAAATGAGGTCTGAGAGGCTAGGCAAGGTTACACAGTGCTTAGCAAGGACTTGGAATTTTATTCCACAGATGATGGGAAGCCACTGGGGGGTAATGAGAAATTAAGTTTTTAAATCTGACTGCCATGGAAAGGTAACTTTAAAGTGGGTGAGGTGTGGGAGTAGAAAGATCTTTTTGGAGCCTCTGCAGTTGTTCAAGCAGAGATGATATTATCTTGGACTGAGGTAAGAGCAGAAATGGTCATAAAAGGGATATATTTGGACAAAATCACTGACAGTAAATGATAGATGTATGGGTGTTGGCAAGTAGAAAGTCTCTGCCTTGATGCAAATGATTTCCAGCCTGAACTAGAAGATATGAATCGAAGTAGATTTCAAAACTCCAGAAAGTAGCTGACTATATAGCATGGTTAGGCACATAATGGCTGTATACATTTTTAAATCCTGCAAGACACTGTAAAGATTTTCAAATGGTTAGAATCTAAACAGAAAGTGCATTTTAGCAGAGAACATATTTGCACCTTTCCGTTCTTCAAAATGTTTTCCACGTTTCCACCCAGGGTGCTCTCCTTAGTGAGACCATTGGTAGAATCGTTTGGAAAGTGCTTGCCTTTCATCACAGGCCAAAATAAATCAAAAACTGTGGTCACAGCTTTTGCAAGGATTGGTTCAGTTGTGAAAAAGAATATGTTTGATCTATAGAGTCTCTCCAGGGGAAAATATTTTGAGTGAAAGGGCAGCATTTTATTTTCTAGAAACAAATGCTTCATCCTCTTTCATCCATAAAGGTTGTATCCACACACATAGAAATGAAGAGGAAAGGGGAAATAATTACTCAAGCAACGTGCATATGGGACGTGCAGAAAGGAGAGAGAACCACAGCATTTTTGAGAGCACAGTGAGACAATTCTTGCCTGAATTATTCAGATTAAATATCTAATTTGAGCAAGTGCCTAATTTCCTAGGATACTACTAGTAATTCAGACACTGTTAAGATAGATTTCCCAAATTTTATGCTTAAGCAAGACAAATATTGGTAAATTATAATTCTAGATATTAAATGAGAGAAGAAGCTGTATTCTAAATGCCAAACTGGTGCTTTTCCCGTGTGGAAGGATGTTTTTCTTTGATTAAATTTATAGCATTTTCTATGTCATTAATCAATGTGGTCTCAATCAAATAACTCTAATCAACTTTGCTTTCTAATTTGATGAATTATACTAATAAACTCCAATTTTCACCAAGAAAATGTGGACTTACATTCAATTCCTTTTCATTTGAATGAGATACTTCCACCATTTGCAAAATTATCTAATCTCACTTCTTATTGTCAGAGGATCTGGCCAAGCTAAATTTTCTGGTGGAATATGACCAAAAAGCTTAGGCTGTATGCTCTAAGAATGGTGTCAGATTTTTTTTTTTTTTTTTATGGGTTACTATGAGAGCCTATTAATAGGTCATAGCCCCTTCAATCTTATTAGGGTCTGATAGTGGAGGAAGTACACCATTTGGGGTTGTTTGTTGTGAAGAGCAGGAATATTTGGGGACTTTATCCTATCACTTTGTCTTATACTAGAGCATGAGTCTTAAGCCCTCTGTGAAACATGTTCATATTTAAAAATCCACTCTGAATTCTAATTTCATATTTAGATTTATAGTCTTTCCTTTAGGCTTTGACAATCTTACCAAGATTTTATTTTGGGTGGATTTTTAAAATGAGAAGATGAGGATAAACTATATGTTCAGTAAATATTGCATAAGACATGAATATTCTCTTCACTAAAATGACCACTAAACTGAGGATCTCAACAGTTATGACCTTCTCTTTTATATCATGCTGAGGCTATTTCTTGCTGCCCCACTGTTGGATTTCCAATAAATACTTCCAACTGACTAAATGCTTTATCAAGCAAATCTCCCAAATTCAGTTCAATTTAATTTAACCATTATGATTATGTCCCTACTCTGTGAAGTCCATTGTGCCATGTACTCTTGGCACTATATTGATGAATAAGATACAGTCCTTTGTTCATAGGCTCATAATTTTGGGGGATCTTAGATTAGTATTTATCTTGAATTTTCCTAGGTTAGTATTTATATTGAATAGATACAAAGCTGTGAAGAAGCTTGCTTGTAAGAAAACAGGAAGCAAGGACCTTCAGAGACATCTCATCATAGTCTTTCCATTCAGAGGCTTTTCCTTAATCATGGAATTCTGCAATCTTCTCTGAGGAGTAGGAGCACAAACTCATAGGAAAAGCCGCATTACTCAGTGATTCCAATCTTCTAGATCTCATTGCCTTTAATGTAAAAAACCAATTTGGAAATAAATTCCATGTATATAATTATAGAGTTGGACAGGGGTTGGAAAGTCACTTAGCTCATAGTTTACAGATGAGAGAACTGAGGCTCAGAGAACATAAATGGCGTGTCTTAGGTCACCCACCTAATTAGTGACAGATCAAGAATTAGAACTCAGCTCAAAGGATCTTATTCCCAACCACTCTGCCTCCATGCCTCTCTTTATTAGTTGAATATAAAGAGGCTGAGCATGATCTAAATTTAAGTTCCAGGGGAAAAAAAATTGGAATATAAAGGGTATCTTGGTAAAAGTTACCATCATTTTATTATAATTAACTTAGTGAAGGTGAACCATGTAAGGCTTGTGGGGAGTTCCCTTCACTGACTTCTTTCCTCTTTTGCATGATTGCTGACTTGCACCTCCCAACCTCAGAGACCCAGATTAACTTGGATGTGCAACACAGGAAAAGCTGTATGGAACCTTTATTGATCTGGTGAAAAGGCCAGAGAGTACCAGTATATTTTAGTGGGGAGGAACTGACTCTCCAGCTGTGTAAGGTCAAAACTCAGCCCTAGCACATACTTTGTTGACTTGGGCAAGTCACTTAACCCTCTGTGTTCTAGTTCCTCATCTGTAAAATAGGGTAGTATATACTTCATAGGGTGGTTAAGAAGATGGAGTGAATTGATATTTATACAGTGATTAGGATACCATCTATCTAAGGATATAGGCCAGAATGCCTAGAAACATGTCTTGTCTAAAAATAATTTCTTTGATATTTTTATAGGAGACAAAAACTAGAGAGTTAGAAGGTTTTGTTGAGGACTTGAAGTGAAGTAATCCTATACTGTTATGTAAGATGGCAACTTCAGCTAAAAGCAGTACCATGCCATTCAGATAGAAGGCATCGGACATATCTGTTGTAGGTTTGTTTCTGTTGTGGTTTTTTTTTTTTTTTTCTTTTTCTTTTAACCAAATATCACTTTAGATTGGTATTTCCCACTTTGGGCTTTGCTGAACATCCAATTCCTTGGAAATTAAATGTGAGTCAAATGAACCAAAGATCTTTCATAGCCAGTTGGGAAGGACTGGGATCAACACAATTTAATAGGTTTCTTTACTGTAGGACTTTTAAGAGCCTATAACATACTGATGTGAATAGTGAATTCTATTCATTAAGATAGGAAGTAAATCACCAAGTGTAATTTTAAAAGAATAGCAGCTAAAATGCAACTACACGTTACATTATTTTAGATTAATAGCCTTTTGAAAGGTCATTCCTGCAGGCTCTGATTCTCGGAGAATTTTCAAAGTATAAAATCTGAATGATCATTGATACCTGGGGATCTTTTTTACACTTTAAACAACTATACCTAGTGAAGGTCAATAAAAAATACAATCTAATCTGCCTTTTCCACAAGTTATAAAGTAATAAGCAATAATTTTAATTTATTACAAAGGGGAATTTGCATGGAATTCCATGCAGTTACAATAGAATATCCAGAAAACTAGTATTCTGTAGTTTAGAGAGTGAAAGACTAATTTTTTTTCCTTAGGTGAGGTAAAACACACTTCAGCTCTTCTAGGATATTTGGTTTTCGAGGGGTTAGTTGCTATGGGCATTTCAGGAAAGAGAAGATTCCAGCAATCAGAATCAGATTCAAACCATCCTCTCCTGGAGCACATTCAGTTTTGAAAAATCTCATCAAGTAAGTTATGGCCAAAAGGACTACTGGGTCTGCACTGAACAGAAGACTACAGTCTACAAAATATGAGACCATCATACCAAACGGTATGGGAAAAAGGCCTCCTGTAGGCCCGTAGAACTTCCACTACACCTCTACTGATTATGCTGTGAACATATAAGTCTGCTAGCCTGCCTTGCTTCGTTCAGGACTGCAACAGCCCAGAGCATCTCACATCTAAGTCATGGGAAAGTTGTAATAGGACTAAAATATAAATTCTTGAATATTGTCTTACACCGTTCATCTTATATACTTTAGAGTTGACCTAAGCCAGATGTTTTAATAGTTTCCTTATTTCCTGGTAAATTTTATCAAACCAAAACCTAGAAGAACAAATGCCACAGTCCAGATGCTGGTGTCTAATTTAAGACACAGGGTCCATGGAAGCCCGGAAGGCCTGCTCTCATTTACGAGTGCTGTGCTTTATATTACCATGTAACCTCTGGGTTGGTGCCCAGCAGCTGTTTGTATTAAGACCTAACAGCAATCAGAAATAATTTTTGCAAATGATAGTCAGTGTTGGGATTTATTTGCAAAAGATGGAATTGGAGTTTGAAGAGAATGCAGGGAATTTTTCAGTTGAACCTTTCAAAAGTTAAAAGAAATACATTTGGGCCTATGAGGGAGAAAGTAAGTGGATAGAAGTGCTGAGAGATCCATGTCAGGGATCTTGCTCTGCTTTGTTCTGCTCTGAAATTCACTTTTCATTGGCAGATGGAAAAACAACTACTTGGCACTGTGAGCTATTTTCCCTCTTAATCATACTGAGCCAAGTATTTGAATAATTGTGTGGAAGCATCTTTCCACAATTCTCTTTATCCCAGGAATACTTGGCATTGGAAGCACCAGGTGTGAATCAACATATAAATTAGGGCAGGGACTCTTGGGGGTCCATGGAAAGATTTTAGGGGGTCCGTGAGCTTGAATTGAAAAAAGTCAACTTATTATCTTTATTTTCTCTGACCTCTAACTGAAATTTAACATTTCCTTCACTTGTGAGTATATGCAATAAATAAATTACAGTAGTATTCATCTCATCTGACTGGCAAAGGGGTCCGTGGAACAAAAAAATTTAAGAACCTCTGTACTGGGGGAAGATATTTTCTGCATAGGAGACGTGTGGAAGGACTCCGCTGGCTCTAAGTTCTTAAGATGAAACACACTTTAAAAGCCTCCCCTGGGTCCCCTCTATACCAGTTACCAGTGTGCTTCTCCACACCAGCTCCCATGACCTATCCCACACATACAGACCATTAACCCTAGGAAGTTCCCTCCATTCCTGACCTCTGGGATTATAGTTACTAAAATAATTGGGTTAAATAATATGGACATTCTTCTTCCATTTATCAAATGATGCTTATCCTTGCAAGTTTTCAATTTTATTTTATTTTTAAGGCATATCAAATTTTATCCCTACATCAGGTTGAAATGAAATGTGGAATTGGTAGCAGAATTTCAGGCAGTGATAGAATTCCCAAAGGATTCTTTTGTCCTTTTATTTATTTCTCCACACACACCCCCACCGCCCCCTTCCCCAGTTGTTTTTGCCCTCGCTGTCTGCTCTCTGTGTGTTCTTCTGTGTCGCTTGTCTTCTCTTTAGGCAGTGCCAGGAACCATTCCTGGGACCTTCTCGAGTGGTAGAGAGGTGCTCAATCTCTTGTGCCACCTCAACTCCCAATTATGTCCTTTTAAAAATTAAATACAATAATGGAAGATATAAACTGTGTAAAATGCCAACACCTTCTTCTCCACATCCACTGTTTGTGTACAAAGCCAAGAGGCCTCATTGTCAATCATATTCCAGGACAGAAATAGTATAGAGTATGCTTTCAATGTCACATGTTCATTCACCAGATCTGCTGTTTCTATGATTCAGTTTTGGGTGTGATGTTAATTAGCTGTATGTATTTAACTGACAAAACAGACATGTGTTATCTCATTATAACATAGGCAAATTTATGGTAATTTAGGAAATACTGGACAAATTAAACCATAGGATTATTCATGTCAATGAAATACAAGGAATCATACATTGGATAAAAGAGGTATGATCAACTTTCCAACTAAATATGAAGCAATAGGTATAAATAATTTTGCTTTACTTTAAAGAAATGACCAACAAACTCTACTTAAGATGAATATTGAAATTTTTCTTCAAACACTTTCTAACGAACTTTCATTTCAGCATTCCAATATGACTTCAGAGAATTTAAAACCCTTTCTTATTTTCTATTAAAGGGCTAGAATTCATACTTCTCGTGCCCTGTTTCAGAGAAATATTTATGGCTGGATTTAAAATGTCTGTAAAAAAAGAGCTTTAAAATGAAAATCTCCACTGGAGGGAAAATCCACTGATATAACGGCGTAAATACCATTATTATAATCATCAGAATGTTACTAGACTTCCAAGAAAGGCCTATATAGTAATAACCTTCCTCCCAAGAAAATGTTGGGAGAGGAAAAGAAAGGAAAATTCTAAATCTAAACTTCAAGATAAAGAAATTAATTTCTCTATTCATATAAACAAAATGATTTTTCTTTCATAACGTGGTATCAAGTCAAAATGTGACTCATTTTCTATATCAGTCAGCACTGTGCAGGTGGTTTTCTTCCTTCTAATATACTCAGTATTATTACAATGCCTCTGGCCAGTTGCTTTTTAAGATTTTCCTTTAGTTACAAAGAGCAAACACAATTGTTTAAATGTAGGGGAGATGCTTTCCTCTAGATATCTGGAAAAAGAACAAAGGAAACCTAGTGTTCAGTTAGGAATATAAACATTTTCAAAAATACCATTAAGGGGCCATTCCTTTCGACTACTAGGAATTTGTCAGGAATTTGTTCCTGACAATCTTCCTGACAGCTACCTGGTAGGAGAATAGGTTGACCTCCATGATATTAAATTCCAAAGAGATGGTTTCTACTTTGTTAAACACAAATTTCCATAAGAACCAGCTGAATTTCCAGCCTCCATTGGTATAGCCAAACTTCTTAAAAACGACGTATTCGTCTCATCCATATACCATCCTGAGATCCACAGATGTACCACCCACTGAATAAAGTAATATGTTCTTTTATGTGCCCAACCCACAGTACTGGTGACACTTAAACTTAAGCACTCAGTTCAGATGCTTCTTGACTTTAACAATTTAAATTCTATTTCTACACAGGCTGGTGACATGTTTTTGTTTCTATCCTTCGAGTTCCCCCTCATCCAGTCCTGTCTTTTCCAACTTAGTCAGTTTGTTCTCCAACACAAATACAAGCCCTCACACATGCATGCTATGAAAAGTTCCATCTCCAGTTAAGCAGAGAGAAAGCTAAGAGAAACAGCTAACATTTCTTGACCATCTTCTGGGAGCTTTGTTTATCCTATTCCATTGCATCCTTACAACAGTACCTTGGCGTGAGAGTAGGTATTCTCATTCCTGTTTACAAGTCATACAACAAAGCCTTGAGTACTTTGCCCAGATCCCACAGCAATATTCAAACATAGGCCTGTCTGATATCCAATCCCTCCACAGGACCACAAATTTTAAAAAGTGGATAATTTAGAGTCTCAGCCTTCCCCTTGCTCCATCTTCAGAGGCACCGGCTTATGCAATCACTTTCTTGAGGAGTCTCAACACCTTGCTATATAAACTTGCCTTTTTAAAAATGTCAGCATTTCAACTGTGTGATATCAATCCTCCCTTCTCTGTTTGATGGTGATTCCTCTAGTGGTGTCTTGATACATTTCACAATCATTCAGGAACTTTCAGTTATTAAAATTTCATTTAAGACAGTATAAACAGTATTCTCATATCCAGTGGAAAGCTCCAGTCTATACCGTCTAGATCTGTGCCTCCAGGAGGATGGAGGAGGGGAATGGGTTTGTTTCCAAGGCATTCTTTCTCCTTTTGGCTCCAGCCCTTTACTGGAGGAGGAAGGAGGGTAGGAGAGGCAGAAATCTCTTTCTTATCTGACTGGGGCTGAGGAAGTTGCCCAGCCACACTCTGGGCAAGGACCAGGACCAGGGGGAGGAAAAGGAGGCACTGACCCTGTGCTTTCCTGACCCTGAAGGTACCTCCAAACATTTTTCACTATAGGCCCTGCTTAGACTGTTTCCATGTGAGGATGGGGGTCTCTGCTGTATGGTGATTGTCTACAGGCAGTTCTGGCTTTCGCTGGGGCCTCTCTTTACTGAGGATCTCAGCAGCTTCCATTGATTGTCCATATTTCAACTGTTTCCCCCTGGTTGGGTGTCCCATCGCGTGGCCTGGAACCCACCTGGCAAGCCTAAGTCTCCTGCCTCCAATTCCATGATCCTGCACGAGGAGCCTCAGGAGCCACTAGGTTCTCTTCTGTCCTCTCCAAGGGCTACAGAGAACTAGGATGGAGCAAGGGTTGCCCTCTTTTCTTCAGAACCCCAGTAAAACACTGTTTCTTTATGACTTTCTGGCATGGGCTCCTCACCTTCCTAGCACTCCCACCTTCCTAGCACTCCCACCTTCCTCACACTCTACATCAATCTACTTAAGACCAAATTTTAGGGGACAGCTATGCCTCATAGTGTACTATGAGACAGAAGGTTGCTGATCCCAGTGAAAGCATTTTTCTGTGCCTAATTAGGTTTCACAAGCAGGTATAGTTTGAGAAATCAAGAAATATTCTTTTCATAAACCATAGTAAAAGTCCAAGCTTTAACAGCATTGCCATCATTAAAACTACCACTAAGTTGGCAAAACCTTCCTGACTCTACAGGCCTCCAGCCCTGCAATGAGAAATGCTAGATGCCCACATTCTGACCTTGAGCTATTTGCCTGACTAGGATATTTTTTTCCACCATCCTTGGAAGCACTAAGCTATTTCTGAACCCTGGTTTCTTTTCTGATTGCTTACCAGGCAATAATTCTCCAGGTTCTCCATTTGCCCTAGAAAAAGAAAGAATCACAGCTCACCAGAAGGTCATGAGGACAAGTGATACAAGTGAGAAGAATAGGAGACTTTCTAGAGACCACAGACAGCATCGCCTGTATCGGCTGGCATCTCAGCTACACATTTCCACAATCTTCCAGACAACTTGTGGGTGTTGTCTTGAGCCCTGAGGGGAACGGAACAAGAATCAGAAGGACTTGGGGTTCCCTCCTGGTTTGATCTCTTATCAGATACTGAATGATATCTGACAACAGGTTCTAGGTTTAGTAAGGGTGTCAAAATGGTGGATTCAGCTCCCTAAGAGGCCTCTGAAGAGAAGGTAAAGGTTTCTAAACTTTGCTCCTCAAAGTCTGGGGGCTAATGACAGGGTAGAGAGGAGGCAGGCAAATAGCTTCTTCTTGATCTGTTTTATATATTGGAACGTATTCCAAGTCTTTAAAAATGAAAAGAAGATTGGGGTTCAGTCTCAGAAAAAGAGATTTCAAGTCAAAGTATGTCCTTCGCTGGTCATTGACAAACTACTTAAGGTCTCTAGGTTCAGTTCCTCATTTATAAAATCAGTGAGGTAATCACTGCCCTTTTCTCCAAAATGGCAAGTAGCATGAAATGTAGGAAGATGTTTATATTATTTGGAACCCAGAAAGGCCCTTTGCGTTACATTCTCTCCTTTAATCTTCACTCCACTTTACTGATTGAAAAAAAATTGAGTTCAGAGAAGTTCAGTAAATTGCTTAAAATCACACAGTAATTGAGCCAAGATTTATTCCCAATCCTGACTCTTGCTCCTTCTAGGAACAGAGGACTTAGATATGCTTCAGATTCATCTTGTTTTTTAAACCTCACGGTAAGATGGTCACTCAAGCTGTAGAAGATGCTGGACCAGAGACATCCGAGTTTGTGGGAAGATTCCTAAGCCAGAACTTGGTCTTGGACTTTAAGACTCCAAGCAGAGTCCAAAGGATGGCCAAGGTTTTAGAGTTAATAACTACCATTGTCATTCTCAGCTGGTTCTGTTGCTATCTCCAGAAGTGCTAAAGATTGTAATAACTGCTGTCCATTGAGTCGAAGGCACTGTGCTAACTGCTTGATATATCATCTCACTGAATTATCCCAACTCAGTTCATCATTTCTATTAGGTACGTACTTTTATGGTCCCTATTTTACAGAAGAAGAAAATTATGCACAAAGAGGATGGTAGAGTTTTCAAGGTCACGTAGCTAGTGTCATTGCAGATGCCACTGCTGCTGTGGCTCCTCACCACCACGTCCCTACTCCACCACTAATTTAGGCACCAGTGGCTCCTGGCAATTGTGCCATTCCTGCTGTTGCAGGGTTGTCAAACCCTTGCTTCACCTGGCCTCCAAAAGGCAAAATTGTTCTTTTGGTTTCATGATAGCTTCCTCCTCTGAGGAACACGGGACAAGTCTTAAAAGACATTTGAAGAAGGGTCCCCATAACCCTGAGCAGTGCCTCAGGGCTGATTCCAGGCATCCCCTTTCTCTTCTCCCATGAGTTAACAATCCCCTCGGGGAAAACCTCAATGGCCAGAACACCCTTTGCTCCCCTTATTTTTTCTAAGAACCATCATCATCATGTTTATTGTGAATATTTATTGAATACTTTCTATGTCTTGGGCAATGTACTAAATGCAAAAACATGTATCATCTTATTAACCTTTACAACAACTCTGTGAGGTAGTAACAGTGATCATTTGCAGTTTACAGATAAGGAAATTTAGGCATAGAGTGATTAATAACATACTCAAGTTTATATGGTGAGTTAGCAGGAGAGCCAGAACTCAAAGCCAGGCCATCAAACACCATGGTAAACACTTCTAACCACCAAATATGCCACCAAAGTCCTGGCCATTGGCCCCAAGAGTGTTCTTCTCTGCTTTTCTCAAGAATGTAGGACCCCAGTGTCCTAGTCTGAAAGCTCAGAGTGATCCTCACTATGTAAACATCAATATGTGAAGAATGAACTCATTTTGTGTGTCTTTGTATAGAATTATGTTATCTAAAGATCCTAAGAGGATATGTGATATATTGTGTAATCTGTGGTGAAAGCAGACTAGAAAAAATCATTCCACCACATTGCCACCTTTTAATGTGGTTTTCATTATGCTTTCTTGTATTCATTCCTTTTTCCCATGCGAAATATTTAAAGCATGTAGATTCTCTTTGTGCTTCCTATATATTCACTAAACCCCATAAGGAACAACAAACTTTATAATTCTTTTGGCAATAATAATATTAATTAACCAACTTCCAATTGGTTCTTTGGCCAATTAATCAACATATTCATTGCACCCTGCACCGAGCAACAGGGTTGCACTGTGGGAATTATGGGAATGATTCAGGAGCAGTCCCTACTCTTAAAAGTATTCAATTCAATGGGGTAGACTGGGCCCAGAGGATGTGAGTTTTAAATATCGTTGGTCTAGACAGCCTCCTGAAATATTGTAAGCACGCTTTGCCACTACTCACCTGCAATGTTTTTGTGCAGTACAAAATGCACACCATATCAGATGAGACTACCACATGATTTACAGTGTCCAGTGCAAAATGAAAATGCAGGGCCCCTTGTTTGAAAATTGGTAAGAATTTCAAGATGGGGACAGCAGCTCCTTAAGCAAGTGCAGGGTCCAGCTAAGGAGTTGCCCGGGTCACTGGCATCTGAAGGAGGCCTTGGTATCAGGTCCTTGTTTTCTGCTCTATACCAATGTTGGTTCTGCTGCTATATCATATACTTTGAATACTCCCAGGCTGACTCTTCCTCCTGGGTCAGCTGCCTGCCCCAACAATTCCAACAGGCTACACCTACCTCCTAGTGAGCCCCTGTCCCCACTTTTCCCAATGGTTTGACTAGGCAGCCCTGGCTGTCTGTTTCTCAGACTCAGATTAATCTAACTCCACCCCTTCTCCCTCCTCTCTACTCCCATCTGCAGGCTACTTGCCCCTTTCTTTCCCCAAGCCAGGAGAATTAGGCGCAGGAATAAGAGGAAGCCAGCAGAAAGAGCTACAGACAATTCAAATCTCATTATCACGACCACAGAAGCCACAACTTAACATAGGTACTTTCTTACCACAGCAGAAGCTATTTTGCATGAAATTCCCTGATAATTGGCTTAGAAACTACAGATTCTAAAAAGCAGCTGACCTCAGTTAAAAGTTTCTCACTTTCTTTATTGAAATATACTACCAAACTGAGTTCAGGGATATGCTATTCCTCCTAATGGGTATGGTTATGGTGGGCATCTCTGTCTACAGCCTTCCCTGGGAGGTGTCCTCCAGGACAGCAGTGTATCTTGTTCACGTGAAAGGATCCTATCACCATACGAGTAGGCAAATGAACAGGGCAAACAATGGAGGCTATAAGAATTAAGAGGAAGTCAACACTGTGAATTTGAGAAATCTGAAAGTCTTCATGGAGGAGGTGGGGATTAAAAGTCTTAGTTCCACAAATTAGAATAGAATAGTAGGTTTGCCATTTCAACTCAACAGCGGAGACCCTGAAAATCTCAAAGAATATTTTTCTATTGAAATTACATCATTTTCTTTATTGCCTTCTAAACCTCGGATTTTATTATGTGATTTCTATTTTTATAGTCTTTTTACAGGTCATTTAAAATCTTTCCCGCTATGCCCAATGTTTAGGCTTTTATGTATTTTTTTTAACTCATCACTGCTTTGTTTTTCCTAAGTCTTTTAATTGGCTCCCTGGTTGCTTAACAGTTAATTAACTCATTGCAAAATAGCAGGTATATGCTTTGATCATAGGGTTGTTTTGCTATAAATATGATCCCCTAGCTGGAAGTCATCTACCCAAGATCTAAAATCCTTTGCTACTTTCTCTGTACTTTTGTTTGGCAATTAGTACTTCCCCCAGTGGGTTATAGGGAATATGATTAGTATCCCAGTGTCTTAACTCCCTTCATAGTCTTCAAGTTCTTTGAGGACAAGATGCCTATCTGGCTCATATATGCGATTTGCAAGTAGGAGGTAGTTAATTAAGGTAAGCAGTTTGGTTGG
The DNA here is from genome assembly GCA_026826555.1 of Tolypeutes matacus. NCBI lineage: Eukaryota > Metazoa > Chordata > Mammalia > Cingulata > Chlamyphoridae > Tolypeutes > Tolypeutes matacus. The sequence continues at coordinate 5,235,585 of JAKSZT010054395.1, forward strand.
CTAGCTGGTTGATTGGCTGGCTGAATGAATGAATGAATGAATGAATGACTATTTTCCATTTTATCTCTGGGTCTCCATTCCCTACTAATCTTGGATCCTGTTATTAATTCAAAGACATATTTATGGCTAAGCTCTTTGTGATGAAAGCTCATGCCTGCTATTTTTTCAATTAATTCATGTTCTGTTAAGAAACCAGGGAGCCTCTTAAAAGACATTGGAGAAATAAAGCAGTGATGAGTTAAAGAACTGTTAATGATGCCTACTCAGTAGTTACAAAGCTCAATGCAACTAAGATATAAGTCTTTGCTCTAATTTTCCCTCCCATTAACCATGCTTCCCACCACTTATCCACCAGATGCTTTCAACCACTAACAAACCTAAGAGAATAATCTTACAGGTATTAATCTTAGTTAAGATGAAATCTTACATATTTTCAAGTAATTTCTCAGTCAATATTTAAATGACCTACATAAAAGGTCTTTGCTGATTTGTAGCTCTGCCTCAATTTGATTACATCCAATGATAATAGTCTTCCTACTTGACAACAGACCCCCATTTCATTTTATCTGTATGTTGCTTTCTTTTATATATGATTTTTACATTCGAGAATATACTGGAAGGAACTCTCCACACAGAAACATAAAAATGTTAACATTTTGCTATTTTTACTTCAAAAATGTAACTCAATACAAATACATATTGATGAATTAAAGTAGCATAGATCGTATATCTAAGAGTCACACCATTTTGATCTATTTCCTGTCATTTGCTAAAGACATATAGATCATTTTCTGGACCTATCTTTTCCAAATGTAAAAGTCTCCACTCCCAGGGATTTATGATGGCCTTGTTTGGGGCTTTCACTGGGTTCTTATGTTAGAAAATTGCTTATTCCACCAAGACCTTTCTGTCTTGTAATTTCTTGACAGGAACATATTCCAAAAATAACAGCACCTTCAATATTCAAATGCCATACGGATGACCAATGAGATGTTGTTGCCTATTTGTAACAGTAGCCACACCGCAGCCAGCCACATCTTCTAATCAAGGGAGCTACAGTTGCTCTAAAGAGAATAACATGTATTCAATTCAATAAAGCCAAAATTTCTTTGTTCAATTGGGAAATGTTATATACTTATACCTATCCAATCAACAAAATTTCAATAATGAATTGACTTTGATATTTGAGATACAAATAATTTCAGAGAGCAATTATCTTCCTTGGCTAGGAACAGGTGAAATAAATATGGATTCAAACATATCTGAGATTCCATTATTTTATTCACCATCAATGGTTCCTATAGTCTATGTAAAGAACTGAAGCAAAGCATGTCTCCTCTCCCAGGGCTGAGCCTTTAAATCCCTGATTTATATTCTAGGGCCCTGAAGGCAGCATTTTACATAGTGCACTACTCACCAACAGCCAGAGGCCCCAAAGGTGAGTGCATCATTCGCAAGGGTTTTAATGCAGCGGGGGGAAGAAGTACTACCTCCCGGTAATCACATGATCAGCACACCTAAATGGACAGCCCCAGCCTGCATATTTAAACCTGCAGCCGCAGATACAGCTCTGTTTGCACAATGCTGTCCCGTGGCAGAATTACACAGCTCGCCATGGCTGCAGCCAGATAATTATTATTGATTCGCTCTCAAACTGTCAATCTGGGGACAGCTCTGAGGCAGTCAGTGATGGACAGAAGGAGGATTGGACAGCCACCATCCAACGAGGAAACTTCATCTTGAAAATGAACTTAGATGAGATGGTGCCGGTGGATAAGGGTAATTGATGATTGTTTCAGAGTGGAGGAAGGGGAAGAAGGAAAGATAAAAAAAAATATCCTCCTTGGCATTCATCTTAGTGTTCTTAGCGGAATGTACTAGGGGCTGTCAACAAACTCCTTAAAGTTCTTGTGCAGGTTTTTTTTGCCCAAGAAATCTACCATTTTGAATATGTTACCATATTCACAATGGAGCCACTATCTTCCAAATTAAGAAAAGAATTCTGTAAAATTGAAATCTTTCCTTAATTACCTTAGAATTTGGAAACATTTGCAGATGTAGGTACATCAATTATTTTTTAAAGTGCTTAAATATGTATTGGTATAGTCATTTTAACTTTTCAAAGTACTTTCTGTTCTTAATTAACCCTTTGACAAATACGTGTTAAACACTCTATTTGCAAGGCAATTTCATCCTCTCAACCGTGATAGGTTAAACAAATACCAGTTGACAATTTGATAGATGGGTAAATTGAAATGCAGAGCAGTTTAGTGACTTATCTGAACTCACAAAACTCATTAGAGGCTGAACTAGACATGGATAATTCCTGTCTCCTAGGCCCTTATTCTTCCCCTAATAATCATTCTCATTCATTCATCAAACAACTATAGTGCGCCAAGCAATATTCTGGGCACTTTGCATGGATTATCTCATTTAAAATTCACAACAACCCAGCAAAGTGATTTTCGTTAACCTCTTTTCACATACAAGGAAATGAAATTCATGGTAATCACATGACTTGTCTAAAGTCACTCAGGAATCTCAGCCAGGATTTGAATCCCAGACTTCCTAGTGTGGCACTTAAAGCAGAGACATTTGTAACAAGTATCAGGCTACTTCAGCAGCTGCTGAGAAAAAAAAAAAAAAGAACGCTGGGTTTGAACAATAACACATTAAACCTCAACCCCAAGTAACACTTGCCTTTCTTGCCAGGGAAGAATAATATGGCCTTGGTGACATCTTGCTCCAACAGCCCAAGGCCCAGTAGCCATTGAAAAATTCTCACTAAAGGGCACTGTCTTGGTCATGTGCTGCTGGACCTTTTCCTTGTGGGTCAGCAACTCTCGCCTGTGGGAGTCAGCGGCCAAGCAGATCTGGACAATATTAAAAACCAGCCTTCATCAGGTTGCCACATTCTAGGAGGTTCTCCTTTGTCTCTCTTCATTTGAAACATGACCTGGCACTTACTGATTGTCAGTGACATTGTTTTACAGCAGTCATTTCCAGGCCTGGCGTTGTGTCACCCCAGGGCACCTTCAATTATCTCAAGGAATCATCTCAAAATGCTTGCTAAAGGCAAAGAATTTTAGTTCATTTTAATTCAAAAATGAGAAATATGTTCCAGAGAATTTTAAAAGGAAGAAAGTGAGTCTAAAAATCAAGCTAAAATAAAGATGCACAAACCCCAGAGTTATGAACTCCCTGGTGAACATAAGTCACACATTTTTTGGAAAGAGAGGGGTTGATATTATCCATGCTTCATTCATCACAATAATTTCCAAGAAGGTAGAAAAAAATACCAAGTTTTGGCCTATAGGGAAAGCAAACTGTAATCTAGTCCTTACAGTTTAACATTTAATGATATCTGTAGACATTTTTGGATGTCACAACTTGAGATGGATGGCTGCTACTGGTATCTAGTGGGCAGAGGCCAGGGATGCTGGTAAACATCCTGCAGTACAGAGGACAGCCCCCACAACAAAGAATTATCAGGTCCAAAATGTCAACAGTGCCATGGCATAGTTTGTCAGGCACTTGTAACAAGCACCAAAGACTAAACAACAGGAATTTATCATCTCACAGTTTTGGAGACTGTAAGTCCAAAATCAAGGTGTCAGCAGAGCCATGCTTTCTCTGAAGTCCGTAGCATCCTGGTGGTGGCGTGCTGGCAATCCAAACTTAATCTCTATCTCTGTCACATGGCCATCTCCCATCCCATCTGTCTCCTACTGTGTCCAGATTTCCACATTTCCAGTGCTTAGAAGGACTCCAGTCTTAGTAGAGTAAGGCCATCCCTGATTCAGCTTGCTCTCACCTTAACTAATAACATCTTCAAAGATCCTGTTTACAAATGGGTTCACAGCCACTGAAACAGGGCTTAGGACTTGAACATGTCTCTGTGGAGGACATGATCCTATTGCTGCTGTACAGAAATCCTACTCTAGTCTCTTCTTTGTGCCTACTGCTTCTATAACTCTATCCATTATCCAAAGACAACAATGAATGTCCAGCACTAGATCGGCTGAACAACAGTGGAAAGAAGTGAGGGGTGAGGAGAGCAGCTTGTGAACACCATAAACATGCTACCATTTTTATCCCTGTTATATTAGCTTATACTAGAATAATGATTCTCAAACTTTCTGATTCAGTAGGTTGGGGGTAGGGCCTGAGTATTTGCATTTCTAACAAGGTCTCTGGTGATGCTGCTGTTGGACAAGGGACTTCACTTTATGGACCACTAGGCTCGAAGAAAGAAGGCAGATGTGGATTTGATTGACTTCTCAAGTCTTTATCTAAGAGCAGTTCTTGGGCAAAAGGAACACAGGGTGAAAATACTCCAAGGGGTCCAAAATTATCTTCAAGGAGGTATCTCTAGCAATAAGAAGGCTTAAACTCATGAGCATTTTGCTAAGGGCAGTTTTGCAACTCTTTCCCTAGAAAACATGAAGAAAATAAGAGTCCTTATTCCACAGAGGCAGGGAAGAAAAGCAGGCTGCTCTTGAGAGAGCTCTGCCCAACAGAGCCCCAGTCTAGAGGTTAAGACTCTCAGCCTGCCTGGTGGAGTGCAGAAGCACACCCAGTGAGAGTAAGTAAGCACAGTGGGGACTGATTCTAAGAACCAGCGTCACCTGCCTCGAGAAGCAGAATTTCTATGAATCCCCTCAAAAAATACCTACACACACACATGCACAAAAGGAACATGATTTTTAAAACACTGTCATTTTTCTTAAGGAGCCCTATTTAAAATGCCATTTTCCTGGAAAAGGTAACACAATAGTTGTCCCACTGGTTTTATATGAATGAGTTCATTTTATACTTTCTTCCTGCGTAAGGGACACACCTGTGGGAGAATCGCTGCTGTCACGAGGGTGAGGGATGAACTTGAGGCTGAGGCATTGTGTTACGTGACAGGGACCCTCTATCCAGGTTGAGCAACAGAACCCCCTGGAGAGCTTTGCCAAACCATTGAGACCTCAGCCTACCCTCAAAGATGTGACTCAGTGAGTGTGGGAAGGGTCAGAGCAGATCTTGCTGCTGTTATTTCACAGTTCTACAAGTGTTTGTGGTTGCACAGTCAGAATCGAACACCCCTGTAGGGCTTCTGTTACATAATCCACACAACGCAGTGAGGCAGGTGGTTTATTCCCAGTTTCTTCACTGTAAGTAAACAGGCCCAGAGGGCTCCAATTTATCACATAATGTTCACAGATAGCAAGGCATAGAACTGAGATGGCTAACCAAGTCTGTCTCCATCCCCTACCTACCCCAAGGCATGGCATATATGTGAGTTTTGTTTTGGGTGTGTGTATGTGTGTTCTGTATTTGGTATGTGTTGTGTTCTGTGCTTGATGTATGTATGTGTATTCTGTGGTGTGTGTGCATGTATGTGCATGTATGTTCTGTGTGTGTATGCATGTGTTCTGTTTTGGGGGGGCGCTTCTGTGTTTAGTGGATGTCTGGATATGTGTGTTTCTGTGTTTGCTGTATGTATGTGTATGTGTATTCTGTGTTTACTGTGTGTGAGGGATTCAGGGGTAACGGTGAGGGTGATAACACTAGGTTAAAATTCCTCTGAGTCATTTTTCCTGGCATTAGAACCTAACTCTGAGGGTTTTTTTTCTCCCTTTCTAAACTAAATAGCAGAGGGGAAAATAAGGAAAATCTCTCCCTTTCAAACCAATGCAGGCTGAATGAGAATGAGGATAGGGCTGATTTTATGTCTCATAAGATCCAACATATGGTTATGCTTTAAAATTCTTAGGAACAGTACACTTTCCCCTTTTCTATGGACATTTAGGAAGTTTTCCATTGATGAAGGTTAAGAGGAAAAGGAAAACTTCTATCTTAGAAGTGACAGCCAAACAGATGATCACAACTCAGATTACATGAGAAGTTAACTGACATAAAGATAAACAGATTCAGTTTTATGATCATTGTTGACTGTTTTAATCCTAGCTAATTTAGTCACTAATCCAGACAAATCTTATGAATGAATTAGGAAATTTATTTTAAAAATCTCATTTATGGCTGAAATCATTAGTTTATATCAGATAGTACAAACTCCTTTTAATTTATCTGCAAAGAAATAGCTGCTTTGAGTGCCTCAGCATAGCCATGAGGATCAGACAGACACTGAAGCACTTGGTAAACTATAAATTGCCATATAAAATGCATTGCTGCTGCCACTATTAATTTTAAGTTAAAAAAGAAGCTGTATGGAGCCTCTGCAGAACACCCTATAGCCAAGCCTTCCTCTTTTCTTCCCCATCTCTCTGGTTTTCAGATTCATCCTTCCTCCCTTTCTGATTTTCCTCACTACTCCCTCCAACACTCTGTTCTCTTATTCCTGGGTGGCCTAGCTCAGGAGACATGATACCATCTTATCCATTTAAAGACTCGAGATAACCAACAAAGAAATAACATCCGTGATATACATCTGACTGAGAAAAGGTGAGTGCCAAATGGTTACTATGCTCCAGGTAAAAGAGTAAGTATTGTATACACATGAAAAAGAAAAACAAAACTGAACACAGATGATGCTATAGCAGCACAAGGACATGAAATCCTCTTTTTCTTTTATTGCTGTTTCAACGTTCTTGCAGCAATAAATAAACTATTTTAAATATTAAATATAATTTTCAATGTACAGTCTCACCAAAGCCCTCATGCCTCCCTACACTACCACTGATCCCCACCCCAAAAAAAAAAAAAAAAAGATTAAATTTGGGTGGCCAGAGTCTAGATATTTCAGCAGGCAAACGAACAACTGAAAGTCACCCTTTTTGGTTAAGCCAGACTTGGCATTCTGTTTTCTACCTCATTTGTTTTCTTTTGCTTGCTCCTGCTCTTGATGCCCACTGCTACAGCCACACTGGAAGGTCAACCATAGAACTCCTGTAGACCAAGTAATGGATTTCCCAGAACCTTGGAAACTGTGGCATCTTCCCATGTGGAGATGGCTCGGCCAGACCCCACGCTGTCACGTTGCACTATCAGGGGCAGCCAGGGCTGTTCCCATCAACCTTCCCCATGCCCCCCCACCAGGGGCCTGCTTTGGGCTCCCTAGGAGCCACCCTTCCCCCACGGCCTCATCAATGACCTCATCTTGTGCTTTTGTTAAGATGTTTGTACTAAAATAGATACACATACAATATAAAATGTAAAAGATATGTAAAATACACATGTATTTTTATATGTACACACATTTATATGTATATAAACACCAGTGGTACATGGGGATGTGCCAGGGGCTCTGCTAAGGCACAGAATGAACATCTTTCTGGAACCTCAGTATTATTCAAAAGTAAGTAATTTAAAATAACATCTTTAGGAAGCAGATGTGGCTCAAGTGGTTGGGCTCCTGTCTACCATATGGGAAGCCCCAGGTTTGATTCCTGGGGCCTCCTGGTGAAGGCAAGCCGGCCCGCGCAGTAAGGGGAGCTAGCACAGCAAGATAACACAACAAAGGGAGACAAGCAGAAAAAATGCATAGCAAATGGATACAGCGAGCACAAGTGGCAAGGGGATGGGAATAAATAAATAAAATAAATCTTTTTAAAAAACCCACCTTTATCTGAAAACAAACACATATATATCATGGAGTAGAATAAAAATTTTACAAGCATTTTTAAGATGAAATGGAAACTTGAAAGACATTTCCTGGTAAGCTTTGGTCAAACCCCCAGGGGTCAAATTCATTCCCTTTGGGGGAGCAGATGTGGCTCAAGCAGTTGAGTACCCGCCTCCCACATGGGAAGTCCCAGGTTCAGATCCCGATGCCTCTTGAGAAAACAAAAACAAACAACAAGCAGAACAAATGAGAAAACCAACTCAGGGAAGCAAAGGTGGCACAGTGGTTGAGCACTGGCTTCCCACATACAAGGTCCCGGGTTCAATCCCCAGCCCCCAGTACATTAAAAAAAAAAAAAAAAAATCACTCCCTTTGCCTGGGTGTCAGTTGCAGGTCTGAGGAGCAGGGCACCTGCAGGTACGGGGAGCTGTGCTCACACCTGGCCAGGACTTTAGAAAACTCTCTGGTGTGTTGCCATTTACTTCCTGAAGAATAAATGCCCCAACTCACTAATGCCAATGCAGACCTTGGAAACTGATCCTCATTTGGCAACGGTGAGGTGTGTAGAACAAGCAAGAGGTGGATTTGCTTCCTTCGATGATTTGGGAGGATGCTTCCAGGACTGAAAGAGAAATCCAGCACAGCTCTGTTCTGGTAAGTGTGGCACATCCAGTCACCAGCCTCTTAACAGAAGGCTTGCTCTGCTATGTTTACAAACCAAAAGTCTGGTCAAACATGATCAGAGCACTTTTTTTCTGGTTTATGAATTTTAAAGTGAGGCTTGAACTGGAGGTTCTGAGGGGGAGGAAGATGGAAAATAGGTATAATTTGGGGGCATTTTTGGCACTTGGGAATTATCCTGAATGCCATTTCAATGACAGATACAGGCCATTGTATATCATGTAATAACTTGCAAAAATGTGTGGGAAAGATTGTAAACTACAATGTAAACTATAGTCGTTGCCCCAAGATGTGTTCATCACTTTTGACAGATGTACCACACTAATGAAGAATTCTGCTGATGTGGGGAAATGTGGGAGGGCTAGGGAGCAGGGCATATAAGAATTCCCTATATTTTTTGTGTAACATTTATGTTATCCAAGCTTCTTTTAAAAAAATAAAAATTAAAAATACATTTAAAAAAAAAGTGAGGCTTGAGTTTTCCTAGACCTCACCAGCACATGAGTTCAGATAGTAGGATCAGGATAATAGCTGCGACTCAAGTTTTCTAATTCTTGCTCCTACTTGTTCATGTGGAACTTTAGTTGCCTCTAAAATCTCACCTGGGTATGTCTAAAACACTTGTGAGATGTCTCACAAGTGTTTAAGAATCAGTCAGGCCCAGTTGCTACCAGAATCTCTTTCTGGACTCAGTGAGCCAGTGTCCATGGCCTGAGAAGTTCCTTGAAGGGCTCTCATTGATGCCACTGCCCCCTGTGCCGAGACATGCCAAGTGGAGGATGTCTCCCTACGGTTCCAGAGCAACATCCCATGAAGAGCCAGATGTATTTTGTGTAGAAGAGGGAGAGGTTGACCTGCTTCTCCACTATGAGTCTAAAACCATCATCTGGCACCAAAGCAGCATTCCTGACACCCCAACATCTTACCTTGTTCCCTGTGAAAATATCTCCTCAGTTTCCATGTGCAGTTTCTTTCATCACAAGGCTCAAAAACCTAAGGCCAGACAGTAGATGAATATTAAAGAGAGGCACCGCATGCAGCCGTCCCCCTCCTCATTTCCTCCCTCCTCTACCACACAGCCTCCTTCCTCCCAGCTTATGCTAACTGCAAACCTGAATTCCTTCTCTCACCAGATCATCCTATATTCATAGACATGCCTGAATCGTCAAAGGAGGCACCTGTTAAGGTCAAGATGGAACTACATCCACATAGATAACAAGCCCTCCAAAGATATTAAAATTAGCCTCCATATCCCCGCACATTCTGTGGATTATTTTTATTAGGTAAAACTGGGAGTGATCCAGAAAGTACAAGATGATTCATCATGCCAAATCTAGGCAAGTTTGGCCTGTGGTTGTAATCCATGCCCCACCCATCAGCCTAATGGCCCTTGTACGAGCATAATGAATCAAGCCTCCTTTTATACAGGGAAGAAGGTAAAAAGCACTTGCATTTGTTAAAATCCCTTCTAGGTCTTCAATTGAAATGAGATACAAAAGGACAAAGTGCTATTACATTAGCCTAATTATGAACTTATTGCTAAGAGCAAGTTTCAGAGTATTTTTGTTTGTTTAAAAGCCAAAAATAGATTATCAGCTGTACTACTGCAGACTTTGAGGCTCCTATCTTCGTTTTATTTACCAATTTCTAAATTTAGGTGGAGGATTCTGCTATGCACCTGAACTGCTGGTCAATTATGATGGACAAATATTAATACACAAAAGACATTTTTATAAAATAGAAAAATATATGAAATGGCAAGAATGACATTTAAAGAATGGTTTCAATTAGTAAATTTGAGTGGTATATGGTTCCATTTATAGAAGCCTCTGCAAAGAGTATATAGTAGTAGTTCTTTAGTCGAAATGGAAAAGCAGATGACTTGAGGTGTTATAAATGTTTTCGTATTTCTTTCTCATTTCAGTTTTGCGCAAGACTCTACAATCTTACATTTTTGCAGCTGGAGGAATCCTGCCTGGAGATAAATAGAGTAACTTTGAAGAAGTGAATAAATAGAAAATTAGAGATTAGAATTCAAATATTGTGATCCAAAGGGATAGCGCCAGCCCGTAGAAGTTCGGGCCTCTCAGACCTGGTCTGAGATCAGTGCCTTGTCAAAGAAAAATCCTCCATCCAGCCACCATTAAACAGTTCAGTCACACACTTCACTCATCAGGAACCTGCATATCAGAGACAGCAACCATCCAGAATACAAGAGGCAAGGGGGAAAAAAAGAGTTTTGAGAAACAAAACCAGGTGTCACCAAGTCGCATTATGAGAGTTTCTTACAACCTAGCCTTACATTTGGGCTGCCTGGCTCCTTAGCCTACCTCCACCTCACAGACAGGAGACATTGGAAAAGTCAGGTCCCCTTTCTAAGACTTGGTGTTTTTTAACTAGAAAATGGGGATAGTAATTTTTTCTCCCTCACCAGACTGTAGACAGAATTAAATGAGATTATATATGCTAAGTGTTTAGAACATTACCTGTCATGTATTAAGTGTTCATAAATGATATTATTGTTTTTATCAAAGTTGTTATTATTTATTGCTCTAAACACAAATATGCAAGCATGATTATCAGATACCTCATGCATGGCAGATCAGAAGTCAAAAAGTAGTCAAATAGGAGACTGTCCTCCTAGACATGGGTATTGACAGCAGGACAAGTCCATAGCAACAGGTTGAACTCGCAAAAAAAAAAATAAATAAATAAAAAAAAAGAGGCAATGAGGGTAAGACATAAGAACAGAAAAATATCACTTTGGGTCCTTTCCACTTCAGGGAAAACAATACACACCATAAAAGTGGTTCCTTAAAATACTATTATATTAATAAACAGTGGAATACAATAATTGCCATTCAAAATAATAAACTTAATACACAGGGGTTAAATCATGCTCAACCTACCACCATGAGAAATTTCTTGTAGAGTAAGTGGTAGGAAATGTTTTTCTTTCCTTAAGGATGTGGTAATTTTTTTCTCCTTTCTGACAAATAAAAATGATGGACCTGATCTTTTCCCTGATCACTTTGACCACCAGGAAGCTTAAAACCAAATTTTCATCTCTGCTGTGAAAACCAGGAAGGACCTTAAGGGCCTTCTCATTCTAGTTTCTTTCCTTGGATCACAGATTAACTACTCTAGATTTACTTTTGGGGGCCCTGAATTTTACATTTCTCAATTATATATTATTTTATGGCATAAGCTGACTCAAATTCTTTGTGAAAGAAGATCCAGTGTAAATAAATTAAAATATTCAACAAACTATTTTTAAAGTCTGATATATGTGCAATATGGTTTAGAAAGATGTCAGGCCAAACATTTCACGAAGTCAAATTCAGGAACAAAAGGGATAAGTTATTTGGGAAAACCTCTTCTAATGAAAAAAAAAAAAAATCCTTCTGTTGAATAGCGTATTCCTTCACTGCCCCAGAAAAATAAAACACTACTGCATGTTACTCTCTCCCATGATAAAGCATCAGGTTTATTCCAACTCCAGTTGCCTCCAAAGTGATGCAGTCTCTATCTTTCTCCAATGGGGAGAAAATGAGCAGCATCGAGCAGCAGCATAGTTTAGGTACTGATCTAGGGGTGAACAGCCCAGTTCTTAGACAAGCATCTTCCAGTTCAGTGGCAAACATGCCACTGGTAAAGGTGACCTTGGTTGGCTTGTTAATGGACTGGGAGACTGCAGAATCTCGCCCTTAATTTCATTCCTATCCCTGCTCAAACATCTCCTGAGGAGAGAAGGCTGTGTAAAATAGTGTCTCATCTCCTAATAGAGCCCTTCTTATGCTGCTTTATTGTTCTCCATGGCACTGATCACCTTCTGACATATTTTTAGTTATTTATTCCACTGTCCGTTGATTGTCTCCTCCCATTAGTGCAAGTTCCATGAAGCCAGTGACTTTATCTATTTTGTTTACTGCTTTATCTTTAGCTCCTAGAACTGTCTGGCAAACAGTGAACACAGTAAATATTTGTTGGTTGAATGAATGAGTGAATAGATACCCGGAAGCGATTAATCAAAACGGATTTCTCCCCTCTACCACTTTAGAGGGAAATGATGAGATATTTTAAAACTTTAACTTTAAGCTCTTTTAGATATTTGAACGGAAAGCAATTTTTAAAAATGAAATACATTATAGCAAAGTCTGGGACAAAATGGTATATAGTAGGAACATTACCTCTGCTGCCAAAAATCTCAAGGCTTACAAAATATTTCTCTCATCTGCCCACTGGGACCACAGTCATCCAATCCCTCTCCTACTAAATCATTCCAAAACTTACATCCCTTCCCAGGTGTTTTAATTTCTTGCTGTTAAATCAAATACCATACACTGGGGTTGCTTAAACAATGGGAATTTATTGGCTCATAGTTTTAAGGCTAGGAGAGGCAACAATTTCTCCCAGAAGACTGTGGCATTTAGGGGCTGGCTGTCACCACTCCTTGGCTTTTCTGTCACATGGCAATGCACATGGCAGCCTCTCCTGGCTTCTCTTCTGGGTTCCCTTCTCTTTTGGGTTCCATTGAAGTTAAGGTTCTGGCTGTTCCCTGTGCCTCTTTTCTCTGTGTGTAACTTTCCCTAAAAGACCTTCAGTAATAGGATTAAGGCCCATCCTGATTAAGTAGGGCCACACCTTAACTGAAGTAACTTCATCATATGTCCTATTTATAAGAGTTCACATCTACAGGAATGGATTAAGTTTAAGAACATGTTTTTTCCTGGGGTACATAGCTCCAAACCACCACACCAGACCTCTTTCTTCATCTTCAGTCCATAGAAGACTAAGGGACAGATCTATATAGATTTCCTACTTATACCAACCTGCCTAAGACCAAACTCCACTTTTCCCCAGATCAATTCTTTGAACATTCAGTTACCCAGGATAGAAGCCCGTTACCTCTTTTCCATATGAACCTGGGTTGAACTTTTAAGGATATCTAATATGGAGCAGGCCCTAATGAAATGAGATATCAGGCAGGCCACATCTAAATAGGATGAGAAGGTTGAATGAGAGAATAGAGGAGAAAAGATGGACTTTAGAGCATCTTTTGTGTGGTAGGCTGAGAGAGGCCCAGCACTCCAGCTGAGGTCTCAGGTATATGAGACATGGGTGCATTGTTGAGGGAAATCACAGGAAGTCATATAGAAGGTCACTCACTTCTCGGTCTTGCTTGGAGCAGCAGCACTGCATTGAACAAGCCAAGTCCCAGCTGCTAAAAAGGAAGCCATCATACAGAGGGCAGTGTTCTCTATTTATTGGTATCATCTGTTGGCAGCCATTTTCTGCACCTGCTGTTGGGTCTCATTTAACCTGGGCTTGTCTCTGCTTCCTTAAGGTTTTGCTCAGAAATAGGGTCACTTTGAGTATTTTGGCTAGAAAATTTGGGGTAATTTTCTCTTAATAAATCTGCCACACACGTATCTACAGAGAACCTCCATGCTTGCCAAGGTTTCTTCACAACACCGCCCCACCCCCCAATAACAGGGTGATAAAACCTTAGCCAGAGCAGGGCAGAAATTATCAGTAGGCACCCTGGTCTGACTCAGTTCTCCTTCTCCCTGTCGGGCAGGTATTCAGTCACAAGGCCTGGCATTTTTGCCTCAACTTTCTCTCTTACACAGTTCAGTAGCAAAAACATTAACTTTGACCTGCTATCTATTTATCTTCATTTTCAATTCTCAACATTTGCTTTTCTAACATTAATGCTATCCCTAGGTAATTTGCAAAATGGGAAAGGAGTTTCAATATACTTCATAGAAAACTTGCCCTCAAATGTGGAGAGTTCTTTCTGAATAATCCTATAGATTAATAAACAACACCTGTGCCAGATTATAAGTAACACCTGTGTCAGACTTTTGTGTTCTCATTCTCTTCTCTTCGCTATCTCATTTAACAATGGCAACAACCTCAAGAACTTGGTATTAACATTATCACAGGCGAGGAACCTAAGGTACAGAGACAGCAAACAACTTACCCAGTCACAAGTTGAATTCTAGCCTAGAGCCTGGAACATGTTCCACCACAGCAGACCTCCACTAATATATGTTCCACTTTCTCAGCTCATCTAATTGTATAAAGAGAATTACAAGCCAAAATAATCATTATTCATCCCACTATGTCAGTCTCACAGTATCTCACCCAGCACTGCCTTTTCCAGGGCCAAGAACAGATCTTATTATTCACACTCATTTGCTTGTGCTGTGAACTCTTTGGTTTATAAATCCCAAGTTAGCATTTTTCATTTGTCCATTTCACCTTTACTTATTGAGTACCTACTATGTGCAAGGCATCAATCCTGTGACTATTACATGATAGGAACTATTTATTAAATAATTAGAGATGAGAGTATCATTCATTTATTTTAAAAAGCCACTTAAATCATGCAGGATCCAATGATCTACATTGTGTTCAAAGCAGAGTAAATCATAGAGCAGCTGGCTCCAATTCTTTTTTTAAATTAGGCAGGGTATAAATAATAAATAGAATAAAAGCATCACTGTGAAAATTTTATCAGCAGCAGTAAGTGTAAAGGAGTTAAGAGGCTGGGCTTCAGTCCAGACCCTGCCACCAGCTGTGTGTGACCTTGGGGGAGCCACCTCACCTCAACAGGCCCCTGTTTCCTCCTTTGTAAAATGCATGAGTTAAACAGAGTGATTCTTAAAGTGCCTCCTCTGATTAGCAGGCTTCCTCATTTTGAAGCTGAAACATCACTCGGTGTCTCAGACCTTTATCCCTGCATGTAACCCCAAGCTCAGGGACTAGGAGAAACACAGGGACTTGGTTACATTCGGAATCCCAAAAGGTAAAGTACCATCAAGAACAAAAAAGCTATCTACTTTGGATGCAAAAAGCTGGTGTATAAAACATAATTGATTTGGAAAAATTGATATAAAATAAGTGAATATTGGAAAAATTCCTAAATGTCTTACAAATAATAAATAGCCAGACCAAACTGAAAATCAGCAGGTAATAATGTATCAATATTGGTTCCTGAGTTGTGACAAATTCTTTGGTGATATAAGATGCTAACAATAGGGGAATGCGGTACAGAGTATATGGGAACTTTCCACATTATCTTTGCAATTTTTCTGTAAATCCAAACTATTCTAAAATAAAAAGTCTATTTAAAAAAGAAATCAATAGAGAATCCTCATCTACCTAAATGAGAACTATCAACTAAATTGAAGAATGGGATCTCTTCCCCACCCACACACAACAGGTAAATGGTAGATTCAGGATCATGATTCTGTCCGTAAAGGGATCTTTTTCAAAAGCAATACTCTAATTTTTAAAATTGTGTGCGAAACATCCTTATAACATTAATCTAAGTTTAGGTGGGCTGGTTGAATTATTTTATATGAAAACGGAGGAGAGAGCTCAAGCTACTTTCAGCCACGGCAATTGTAGAATTGAGAATAAACTCCTCAAACCAAGGTCACTGATGAGTGGCATAGCCTTTAACCTCCTCTTTAACAATGAAAGTTAAGTCCAACCTGAAATTACAAGGCAATAATAATCATAGGTAGAAAAGTGTGATCTAACATCACCTGGTAATTTGGCCACCATTTTGAAGCCAAGAGAAAAAAAGACACACACCAGATTTAGGGAGAAAAGTCAATAGTATGAATAAATTTAGAGTGTAATGTGTTAAAGTCCATGTGGCTAAAAGGAAAATACCCTACCAATTTTCTTATTAACATTAGCAAATACTCATGTAAACTACATAGTATTAAAGTCTGCAAATCTGGCCTAATTTTAATTTTAGCTTTAAGGCATAGACTTCTGAAATGTGCTCTCTTTGGTTTCCACATTGCCTTTTGATATATTCTATTAGCTGGAAGCTCCAGAATCCTCTCTTATGATTCTGGCAGCCTTAGCTCTCTGCTCACAAATAATTGATGCTCCCTCTGCACCAGGCATAGTTTTCAGCTGATAAGCAGTAGGGTAATTGGCACCTTCACAGGATATTAGGCAGAAGTGTGGGGGTAGGGTGGGAGAGCCCACTTTGCAGGCAGGGAGCAGACAGCAGAAGGTAACGAAACAACCGTGCTCCTGCTAAGAAGGCTAAATTCTTTTTGAAAAAATATTTTGTTTGCATTTCCTAAAGTAAATATTAAGTTTAATATTTATCGACCTACATTATTTTAAAAACTGTCAGGTCAGGGTGCTTCCCGAATTTATTAAAGGTGAGTTGTTGATGTTATTATTTATTTCCTATAACATACAACATTTGAAATAACTTCTAGAAATACGTAGCACTCACAGTTGATATGTTTTCCATACTCATTACAACATAATTAATGATGCTGTCATACTGAATAGACATGAGTTATTACTAAATTAGAATAGAATTCCTATAGAATTATGTGTAATGCAGTGTCACCACAAATACAATATTAATAAAGAATCTAAGTTAACCTGTGCTTAATCTTTTAAAGTCTAACCTTTTCTTTTACAAAACACATTAGAAAGCTCTAACTGCCAAATTTGTAGGAAAGTTCATTGCATTTTCAGGACCATAAGATGTCAATGTGATATTGACAGCAAAACGGGGCACACATTTTAAAACTCTCTCTTAGAAAAATGAATCAGGTATCTCCTAGAATAATAGCTGAACAATTAATATGTATGCGAAAGCAAGTCAGGAGGCTGAGACACAGATCAGTTAATTTGCACTGATATACTTTATCCAGTCTCGACCCACCACCCAACTCAATAAAATCTAACTCCTGACCTCTCTTAGCGAAGATAGAAGACTAAAACCCATTCTATAGATTATAGACTCATACAAAATTACAGTGGGGTGGGGAGAATATGAGGAGAAGGACCCTAGGTTCAACATCCTCTAACACCTAACCAACACTGCCCCCAATATTAATACCACCAACCTCCATTGCCACCTGCCTGCCCCCAGCAAGATTAGTCCACTTCCATGCAGGGCTATAGCCATTTCAGCCTCAGGAAAAGCCACCATTTGACCCAGATCAAACCCAGATCTGTTGGTCCAGCATGACTCAGCCATGTCACCCTGGTCCTCTCACCACAGAAACTCCTTCCACTTTCTCTAGCCAATAGATTCCTGACCCTGGTCGCCTCTGCCACAGACCTTTGTTCTTCTCCTCTGTTAGCATTTGACATTTTGTTCTACGTGTATCTAAAGGATTTGCTTAGACTTCCAACCCAATGATCAGCTCAAACCCCAGCTCACTCCCAGTCTCTTCCAGTTTAATTGTCAGAAGCTAGACCAAGCAGGATGCCCACGCCCCAAGCCTAGTTGATGGGCCCTCAATAAAATGATTTATTCATTTCTGCAACTTCATTTTCTTGACTTGATTAGCCTAACTACATTGGTGTATGGCCTGAGTTTCATTTATTTCACAACCATGTATTGAGATCTTACTACAAGCCAAGGAATCAGAGATTCAATTTGCTCCCTAACTTCTTCCCTGCCCCAGCTCTTCTTATTTTCCAGTGGCAGCTGCCAATTCATCTAGGTCAGCAGTTCTCAAATTTTTACTCTCTTAAAAATTATTGAGGACTTAAAGGGTTTTTGTTTATGTAGGTTATATCTACTAGTATTTACTGTGTTAGAAAATGTAAAAAGATTTATTGATTAATTTAAAACAACAATGATAAATCCATTATATATTACCATAAATGACATGTCTGCCCCCCCCCCCCAAATAGCAAGAAGAATGGCATCGTTTTACAATATTTCAAGTCTCCTTAATGTCTACAACAATAAAAAGTAGTTGTATTCTCATATCTGCTTCTGCATTCAATCTGTTACACTATGTCATTTTGGTTGATGTATGTGAAGAATATCTGGCCCCTCACAGACATGTATGTAGTTATAAAAGACAGGAGTATTTGAATAGCCTTTCAGATAATTATGGATATTCTTCTTTGATACTGTACCCAAATTCAACAACTGGTTTGCAGTGGGGAATCTGAAGCCATATTGATGAACATTTTATATTCCTGTACATTTAAATCCACAGGTTTATCTTGCACTCTGAGTGATTTTTTTACCCATTTTGTAACAATCATGAAGGATCATTTAAAAAATATTGGTTCGTGGAGTTACGCAGATCAAATGGTGACACATTTTATTATATAATATCAAAAAGTCACATTCAACTCAAAGACATTATGCTAAGTGAAAGAAGCCACACACAGACTATGCATTGTATGATTCCACATATTATGATATTCTAGAAAAGGCAAAACTATAGGAATATAAATCAGACAGGGGCTGGGGGTGGGTAGGGTGGTAGGGAGAATTGACTACAAAGGAACATGTGGGAACTTTTTAGGATGATGGAGATTTCTATATCCTATTTGTGGTGGTGAATACAGAGCTATATATATTTGCCAAAACTCATTGCACTGCACACCTTTAAAAAAGGTAAATTTTACTCTATATGAATTATACTTCAATATACTAGACTTTAAAATAAATCATAGCCCTTCATAGCATCACCTGTCTTCTCAGAGAAGTATTGGGAAGCTCTTGAGCTCATAGTGGTGGATACAAGTTTTATAAAATTCTCATTGTTGCCTGAAAGCTTGAATTTTATTCATGGCAACCTACACTATCATCTTATCCCATCAACATTTAAACTCTTCAATTCCTTTTTCTTTAATCTCTGAAAGATTGGTCTAGAAATGATGCCACACTGGCACTATAATACTATTCAAAAATGTTCTGTTGCCCATGACACAATATGGTAAATTATTAACATCACTAAAGCCAAGGGAAAGATAGCTTTCATCATTCCTCTCCTTGATGTGACAGGCTCACTTCATTCATTTTGGAGAAAATATCTGTCAAATACTGAAGCCTGAATTCCCATAGTATGGCTGCCAGTCATTCTTTCAAGTAAAAATTATGTTCTATAAATGTGGCTAGTTGAGCTCCCAACTCAAATAATCCTACAAGTGCCTTTCCAAGACAATTCTAGTAATTCAGTATGCAACAGAAGTACTTTATCCATACTTCTGATTTTGTCATACAGAATATTAAAAAGATGTGTACTCAAGGGTTAAGATTTAATAAAACTACTAATTTTACAGCTCTGTCAAGGATATGTTTAAGTGAAACAGGCTATTTTAAAATTGCAAGTGCATGGTGGTGAATGCAATTACTATTGGAGCAGTTTGTAGCACTGCTTTCATGTGTGCAGTTTTACCCAATGTTGCTTTCGCACTATAAATCTCAACACAGTTGTCCCAAGATAAACCATGAGATTAAGAAAAAAAGTTATTCAATATTTTCGAATATTTCAGCATCATTTGTGCTTGTTGCCAAGGTTTTACATAAAACATCTTCTTGGATGATTATTTGTTCCTGATACTGGATGGACACAAGCAAACAGAGATCCATCCATTTGTAAGGCAAAAATACAAGTTTTCAGATGAGATATTAATTCAATCTTCAAACAGACAGAGCTTGATTGTCTTTCAGCTATTGTGTGTGCTACTCTAGTCAAGGCAATAAAATAATTTACTTATAAGATATTTCTGTGTCTATTTCATTCTTTGAAAAGCTGCAACAAAAATGTTTAGTGTTTAAAGACTTTGTCACATCTATTTTAAGATATTCATTTCCTTTTTCATTAAACTATAAAAAATTGGTCACAAAATGATGCCACAACTGGCACCACAATACTATTCAAAAGTGCTCTAATGCACATGACATGATAGGTAAATTATTACTGTTGTGAAAACCAAGGGAAGTACAGCTTTCTTCACTTTTTTTTAATTTAAACTTTCACTCAGATTCCTCCTTTCCATGAGTTACAGAACTCTCTATAGTCAGCTTCAACTCTTTAATTATTTTTAGATGTGGAGGGTATGACTATGTATTGAGAAAGCAATTCTTCTAGTCTCCCATTTTTGAGGCTAACAATCCATCCTTAAATAAAAGGTATAATATAATCTTAATAAATTTATATTTTAGAATAAAATATTACTAAGTTCTAAAATAATAGCAGTTTTAAATAAGAATTAAAAGTTTTAAAATATATTTTATGTATATTTAAAATATTATTGCAAAACAAGGCAATAAAATATGCTTCTTATTGTATTTCCACATAGATGCAAAGAAAACTTCAAAATAATGAATGAGTGGACAATGATGAGATTAAAAATATTATAACTGTTGTAATCTACTATTCAAGGTACAGTAGAATTATTGAAAACATAATGAGTTAATCTCTGAAAATATTCATATTTTTACCCTAAATGTACTATATTAGAAAATTCTAGAAAACGAAAAAATACAGAAGCACATATTTCATTAGCCATTAGAGCAATGATGTCTTCATATCTGAATACTTGTGAAAGGAGAGAGTGAAAACAGCAAATAACATCTTAGTATTATTATAAAAATAGTTTTGAGCTGGTGGATTTCCTGAAAGATTCTCAGGAACCTCCAGGGGTCCACGGATCACACTTTGAGAATCAGTAGCCGAGGTAACCATGGAGCCCTTCTAGAGAACTGTGGGCATGAATCTACTGCAATTCTTTCCTTTTAAAGATACTGAAGGAGCCTAGGCTACTGATACACCTGCGGGCTGCAGGAGTTGTTTAGGAAACAGGAGAGATATTTGAGCAGGTAGCAAAACCTCAAAACCTAAGGGAATTGGCAGCTTGTTAGTCAAGGTTAATAAGTTACAACATCTCCATCCCACAGCTCAAGCTAGAAATCTCAAGTTCATTCTTGAATCCTCTCTCTCCCTCACTCCTTACAGCTAATACTGCTGTCCTCTGTATTGGTCTGAGCCCTTATTATCTCCTGCTTGACCCTTTCTTAAACTATCATGAGTAAGGCACCCTGCCTCTACTGCTGCCATCACCACTGCCAGGAAACCTTCCTGAACACTGCCTGCCAGAGAAAGCGCAAAAGGAGTTCTTTATAAACAGGCCCCAGTGTTTCTTTCCACTTGTATTTCCCTCTATTCTCCATCATATATTCTATGTTTTAACCACTCTAAACAAGGTCCCAATCACACAATGCTCTTTTGTATCTCCTAGCTTTGCACATGCTGTGCCCTCTGCCTGGAATGCCCTTTTCCTTTAATTCCACTCATTATTCCAGAACCAGTTCAAATGTCAATTCCTTCATGAAACCTCCACCAATGCCAACACA
Source organism: Tolypeutes matacus (assembly GCA_026826555.1). NCBI lineage: Eukaryota > Metazoa > Chordata > Mammalia > Cingulata > Chlamyphoridae > Tolypeutes > Tolypeutes matacus. Next base: position 5,257,001 of record JAKSZT010054395.1, read on the forward strand.
GAACCAGATTGTATCTACTTGCTCATGTAACTGTCTTCCCCATCCTCCCAATAGACAATAGAGCTTGTCTTAGCCACATCTAGAAATCCCACTCTGCCAAGCTCATGTCTGGTGCCCTGGTGCATAATAGGTACTTACATCACTTAATCCATGTTTTGTTGAATGAACTGGATGCTGTCCTCCAGTCACCTGCTGATTTGGTTGCTAAGATGAATTCTCTCATTCAGCTATCTTTCTACTGGCTCAAGGGTTACTTTGCTACAACGCTGACACACAATAAAAGATTGTTGGAACACAAAAGGTGCATTTCTTTCGATTGAATGGGATCCCAGCATCCTATATAGGTAGTTTTAAAATAACTATGTTTTGATAATGATATATGGCTAGACAATTGTCAAGCATTATCTCAATTTATAATCACAACAAGCCTATGAAGGATGCCTTATTAGCCCCATTTCACAAATGAGGAAACTGCAGAACAGAAAGTATCTTGGCCAAGACAAAGCTGGTATTCAAGCCAGATTCTTTCCTACATCAAAGCCCAAACACTTCCACTCTGCTACTTATAGAGAAGCTGGTCCATCCTACCCGAATGAGACCTCTTTGTTTCCAACAGGACTTTCCCCTGTTAGCCCTTTCTTACTGTAGATTAATGAGGTTTTTTGTTTGTTTGTTTGTTTTTAATGAGCTGTAAGGAGAATAGTGTATGAAGAACTTCCTACCAAAAGTCAGGTCTATGGAAGGACAGAGAATTCAGAATTCAGGTCTCAAATTCCAAGCTTTAATTGTTGCCTCTGGCTAATTCATAAATGAAATAGATTAGCATACAATTATGGTAATGAGAAGAATCTGCTTCCAGACCTGGTATCATTTTCTTACTTAATCGTTGTTAAAATGTTCCTTAAAATCTTATGGGATGGCAATGTATGCGCTTTAATTATTGTGAAAGGGTTGTAAAAGGGTGTAGCTTTATACTTTATTAGATAAGAATGAGGAGTGTCAATGGAAATAAACTCTATCACATAGCTGTATTTGTTTTGCAATTATATCTCAAATAAGTACAAATGACCACAAGGCATGATGGGAGAAGTCTACTTTCTGGAAACTACTGCTTATGCTCTGTTTGAAGACAGGTGAACATTTTCATTGTCAATTTTTATCCAGTCTCTAAAAGGACAGTATAGAAATCCAAAGATTCCAAAAATACTTTTTGTTTTAGAATCTGGTTTTCCACAAGGGAATTATTCAGCGAGTAGTCACTGAAGTATGTTAGTGACAAACCCTGTGAATGGTGCCACAGAATCCAACAACTGTGCTTAATGCTATAAATCATGTGTCAAGTCCCTATGTTAATTTCTGAAAGGTGATTTTTTTAAAAAAATATTAGCATTGAGACCAAATATATTATGTCAACTGAAGTCAACCATTGGGGAGGGGTGATCATTATTTCCAATAACTGCAATCTGATTCATTATAAAGGGGCTTTTAGCTTAGCAGCAAACAATGGGGATTTTTAAAAGAGCCTCTGAAAATTCAGTCAGAACAGTACCTGTCTTAATGCTATTTCACATAAACTGCTTTCAAAGAGTTTCTATATTGACATGGAATTAATAAAATATGAAACCAACCTTAGGTTGTTTGGAATGTAAAGGTGTAAAGGCATATGTATCAAATATTTCAGTTGGCAAACTATATCATAACCACCTGGTTTTGACTCAGCAAGTTTTGTCATGTATCAAAAAAAAAAAAATCCAGTCTATGTAATTAAGCATTTCAAATTACATCTGCAAATTTTTTTCAAAGATAGGCTAGCCACATTGTTTTTAGGATATATTTATGTTTTTATGCTTCCTCAATTACTGAATGCTTCCAAAACATGTAAGTCATTCTAAACTCTTTCTATGTGACTTGATGAAAATCATTCCTACACCAGCTAGATGCCACCAATTTTTAAATCTCTTATACTATATTTTTGGCTTTATTTTATAATGTTTTTTAGCTTTTTAGCAATAATCCATAGGTTTTTTTCTTGCTAAGATTGTTGCTCTTTTTTAAAAAGTTAGAGTGAATTTTTAATAAGATAATTGAAAAGCAGCTTCAGAAATTTAAAAAAGAAAACTTCAAAAGCTAAGTTCACCTGTCAACTTGTTGCCTTCATTATCCAGTTACTTAAGGTGAATATATTTAAGTATTTGAATTAGCCACCAAAACTGCCTTAGCTCTCTGCTTTGCTTTTTGTAGGTAAACACAATTCACACATCTCACTGAGAATCAGAGTAATTGTAGTTTCATTTAGCCAAGTGCTTTTTCATAAAATTCGCAGATTGAATTAAAAGTATGGGCACTAGAGCAAAACTACTATCACTTACTAACTTTGGGCAATTTTGCTAATCTTCCTGTGTTTCAATTTCTCACCTATAAAATAAGCTAAATAATAGTACTAACCTGATAGTCTTGTTATGAGGACTAAATGAGGTAATGTATATAAAAAGTTTACTATTCTGTCTGGCACATTTTAAACCTGCAATACTATTATGTACTAGGGAAGTCATGCTGGAATAGTTTATCCATTTGAAATTTATGTCCATTTACATATATATGTATATATTACATATCATGAATGTATTAAATTTCTCTAATTTGCAAAATTGCATTTATTTTCTGCTTTGCTTTTCATGGTAAACACTGTCAACACCTTTCACTGAGAATAAGTTCTGTTCTAATTTAGCCAAGTGTCTTTCATAAAATTAGATTACAGAGATAGCGAGCTTTACATACAAGCATACACGCACACACTTGTGCACCTGTATTTACCTTCTGTATCTACTACCTTTAAATGTCCATTTCTTTGTTGGGTTGAAAAAAAAAACCTTGTTCTCAGCTGAGGTGGAGAGGCAGACAGATGAGAAATGAGCAATCCTGATTGAGCAGAGGAATTCTACATTTTAAAAATGCTTTGAAAGTAGTCTGCATTCCCCCTAGGACATGAGACTGTCACTATTCACTCTGCTCGGTAATAGAGCACATCAGTACATGCTTTTCCTAGACTAATTACATGGGTATCCAATAATAATGATTCATTATTCCACCAACTACATCCTTATACCAGCAAGCCCAGGACATACCAGCTTCATCAGATGCTGCTTAAAGGAAATAGCCTACATGATAGACAAATATCACACACATGGAGAGAGAGAGAGAGAGAGAGAGAGAGAGAGAACAATGCTTATGTCCACACAAGGACTTGATGGCTGAATGCTCCAGGAAGAAGCATCTGCCTCTCAGGTTAAAGGCAATGGGAATATATTAATTGTTTTAATCCAACCCTACACCAGCAGTATTGATGTTTTCACAAAACTGTCCACCAGAGTGTCCAGGTTGGTCTTTCCTGCACCCTCACTCACCCTGAGCCTTTATTTATGCTGTTTCACTATCTTCCTCCCAGTTGCTCATTTAAGCCCTACCCAGTCTTAGAGCCCTGCAAAGGCCTGACCTCCTCCAGGAGACCTTCTCTTAACACTCGAACCCACATTCATTTCTCCCTCTCAATATTAAACCCTTCAATTGACTCTTGACCCTCTATTGTCTTATATAGAACTAATTCAGAAAACAGTTGTGGGGAGCTACCATTTTCCCAGAGCTATACTTGGCACTGTTGAGGGCACAAAGGAAGAAAACTAAGATTTTGAATACTTGCTTTGTGCCAGGCACTTTATTTAGATCTCATTAATTCTCAAAACAACCCTCTGAGAGTAGCACTCTTACCCCTAGGAGACCAATGAAGAAACAGAGAATCAAAGGAGGTAAATTACCTTCCAAAATTTGCACATCTAGTAACACAGTCAAAATTTAAGTCCATGTCAGCGTGATTCCATATCCCTTATTCCAGAAGTTGCAGACACATGACCTGAAGGTTGAGTAAAGAAGTTTTTGGGGATTTTTTTAGCTGCATAGTGTTTTCTTTAAAAATAAAAAAGGAACACGTGTGGCTTTAGGTAGGGCAATAGCTTTCCAGTTCTCCACCGGCTACCCCTCACCCTGTTGCCTAATACCTGCACACTAGAGCATTCCTTTATACTACCTGCATGGCTCCGTATGGCAGTGAGTTTGTCCCCCACTACTCCCTACAAAAGTCTATTTTGAGTCCAGCTTACACTCTAGTAGGAAAGAAATTATAGTATAGAATGGAAAAGAGACATGCAGAGATTCTCAAGGGGATAGAGCAATCTTCCCAGAATATAGGATGGCATGGTCTTCAAGACTAATGCATCTTGGAGAAAGGTGTTCCAAGGAGAGGAAATGATAAGAGAAAAAGTTTACTAGGTGAGATAGGAAAGTACATTCATGCTCTCTGAGCAGGAGTTTCACTGTAGAGTGAGGCCTTTTAAAGGCAACCCAGCAAGAAGAAAGCTGAAAAGTTAGTGGGAGCCAGTTCCTGGGAAGCTTTAAATGCAGCAGTCTGGAATTTATTCAGTGAAAATTGGAGTCTCATAAAGGATTTTGAGCAGAGACGTATTTGAAACCAGATTTCAGAAGAAAAATCTGGCAGCAATGAGTAGCGGTATGCATAAGGGGGAGCAGGTAGGTAGAATAGAGGGAAACCGAGAATGAGGCCAGCTTTGCGAGACGCCACAGCCTGAACCAAGGAGTGGAAGGGAGAATGGTAATAGAGGTTGGTGACTGGAAGGGAACTTATGTGAGAGAGCCACGTCCTGGTTTTCTCTTGTTTTGTGTGAAAAGCACTCCACATTTTTGCTCCAATACCATCTTATCTAAGATGCCTTCCCTGACCACCTGCTATCAATTTGCCCTCCCATCCCATCTCCAGTCTCCCTATTACACTAATGCTGCATTATCTTTCTCCATAGCCTTTATCACCACTTGACACACTAAATTCTTAGTCCCTCAGTTGCTGGATGCCTGTCTCCCCTTCAGGAGGACAGGGATTCTGATCTATTTTATTCCCTGCGGTATCTCCAAAAGTGTCTGCTACACAGATTGTACTTAATAACTATTTGTTAAGTGAATATATAAAGTCTATCTGATCACATGATGGCTTCTTTCTTCATTTGCCCTGTAAAACAAAGAGTCATGTTTTGTAGCCCTGCACAGCTCATCATGCCACACTTATTCTGGCCCTTGTCACATCAAAGGCTACATCCAGACTCATACCTGTCCCTCCTAATGGACACCATGCTCTTTCCCCACCTGCTCCCTTTGCAAGGATGAGGAGGTCCTTTCGACATGGTGCCAGTCAAAAGGCACAGCAGCCGGCCAGAATGATCCCCAACATCACTAGTTCAGGGTACAGGTCATGAATCCCAAATTGGACTGTCAGCTCATGTCACTCTGTGCTTTTCTGTAGAGCAAGTATCACAATTTACTTGACTGGTTATTGGTGGAATTATTTGTTTGAAATCTGTGATTCTCAGCCTATCAAGTCCAAATCCCCTCTTTATGACAAATATTTTCTAACACCTGCTTTTACTAGACTGAATTAAAATTAATGGGTACTATAACTGCCTACACACATACTTTTAAAAATCAATATAATACCCTAACTGTAATATAAAAAGGAGAGAAAAGGAAAGTAATTTACAATAAAATAGTACATGTTTCAACATGTGAATGCTCTGGGAAGACTAAACTAGAAGACATAATGAAGTATTTAGATGCTTAGACCTATAGATAGAGCTACTAATGCATAGTTACTCAGGCACCTTGTGTTAAGACCTAGATACTATGAGTGGCCATCAATGAAATGGTTTTCTGAAATGGTAAACTCTTTCTGTTAAAATTCAGTGGTGATTTACCCATCTAGAGAGGAAAGAAGGAAAATTAATGACAGCAGATATTTTAAAGCACAAACCTGAGGCATAGCCATCATTCTCAGCCACTTGGATGAGGTGCAAAAACTGAAAACAGTTGAAAACAGAGTTTACCTGATGCAGGCAAACATATGCCCTCTTTTTATATACATATGGAAATGCCTGTCCTGCTCCAGCCAGCCTGACCTATATAACTAGGGCAGTTTTAAAGTTTTGTTACTAACTTACTACATATGTCATATGTCAAGTTCTCTCTCATTAAACTGCAGTTTGTCTTAAAAATTTAGATTTAAGGCAATCAAAACTAACACCTTCTTTTGACAAGAAATATTTTGTAGTTCCTCTTTACCACCCCAGAAACAAAATTCATAAATTATATAACCAATCACATACCTAACTCCAAAACATCAATATAATGCTTTTACCAAAATATAAAGAAGAAATAAAAGAAAGTAATTTATAAATGTATATGCTATACATTTTTACATAAATGCTTGAGCACAACTGCACTAGAAGACACAACCAAACAGTCCAATGTTTGCATTATACATAGAATTGCTGTGGGCCCGCGCGGGCAAGCGTCGGGGCCGGCCTGGCGGCAGCCATGGACCACTTTGTGTGGACCAGCGGCCTCCTGGAGATCAACGAGACCCTAGTGATCCAGCAGCGCGGGGTGCGCGTCTACGACGGCGAGGAGAAGATAAAATTTGATGCTGGGGCCCTCCTTCTTAGTACCCACCGACTGATATGGAGAGATCAGAAAAATCATGAATGCTGCATGGCCATTCCTCTTTCCCAAATTGTGTTCATTGAAGAACAGGCAGCTGGAATTGGGAAAAGTGCCAAAATAGTGGTTCATCTTCACCCAGCACCTCCTAACAAAGAACCTGGTCCGTTTCAAAGTAGTAAGAATTCTTACATCAAACTCTCCTTCAAAGAGCATGGCCAGATTGAGTTTTACAGGCGTTTATCAGAGGAAATGACACAGAGAAGATGGGAGAATATGCCAGTTTCCCAGTCAGTACAAAGAAATAGAGGACCCCAGCCAGGAAGAATAAGGGCTGTAGGAATTGTAGGTATTGAAAGGAAACTGGAGGAAAAAAGAAAAGAAACTGACAAAAACATTTCTGAGGCCTTTGAGGATCTCAGCAAGCTAATGGTCAAGGCTAAGGAAATGGTGGAATTATCTAAATCAATTGCTAATAAAATTAAAGACAAACAAGGTGACATCACAGAAGATGAGACTATCAGGTTTAAATCCTACTTGCTCAGCATGGGAATAGCTAACCCAGTTACCAGGGAAACCTATGGCTCAGGCACACAGTACCACATGAAGCTGGCCAAACAGCTGGTTGGAATACTGCAGGGGCCTTTAGAGGAACGAGGAGGAATAATGTCACTTACAGAGGTGTACTGTTTAGTAAACCGTGCTCGAGGAATGGAATTGCTCTCACCAGAAGACTTAGTGAATGCATGCAAGATGCTGGAACCACTGAAATTACCTCTCAGGCTCCGAGTTTTTGACAGTGGGGTCATGGTACTTGAGCTTCAGTCCCATAAGGAAGAGGAAATGGTGGCCTCGGCCCTAGAGACGGTTTCAGAAAAGGGATCCTTAACATCAGAAGAGTTTGCCAAACTTGTGGGAATGTCTGTCCTCCTGGCCAAAGAACGGTTGCTTCTTGCAGAGAAGATGGGCCATCTTTGCCGAGATGACTCAGTGGAAGGCTTGAGGTTTTATCCAAATCTATTTATGACACAGAGCTAAGGACTTTGTGTTTGAAGTACTTTTTGTCCATATACTTGTATCATGTCGAAGTTGTATGGCATTGAGCTAAGAGAAGATAAATCTTGATAAACTGAGAATTTATTGGAACTTCACAGTATAATTTCTTCCTAAATATTATGGTCTACAAAACTTATTTAGGACAAATATAGGGAAATACAAAAAATTGAATGCCAATATGATTTAAAATCATGTTATGATTATGTAGAACTTTCAGAGTTTAACTTGAAACAATGGATATGAACTTGATCCTCAAACCTGACCATTTGTATAGAAGGTTAATTCATGGTATATCAGATAAGGAGAAGCTGCACGTATAGGCAGGTTAGATAATTATTTTCATGTGACTGAAATTCTCTGAATTGTAAATGAAATTTTTTTCTCTAACATGCCCATTTTAGGGATCTTAACGAAAAAAGTCATACCTATAAGAACCTGACAACACTGGAACAAATAACAAACTGCAAATTGTGGTATCAAGCTCCTCTTAAGGGCTTTTGGAAGCAGTCATAGGCATGTCTTCAACAGACCAAATAAAGAACCTTCTAATAAGGAGAGAATTTTATTCCATTTGTGTATGTATAATACGACTAATTTCCTTTTTTTGAAGTGATGATTTCATGGCTGGCATTTAAAGAATGCAACTATGCCATTCTGTTTCAAAAAGCTTTGGATTTAGAAACTGAAGAAAAGAGCTGTATAGACTTGCCCAGAGATATGATTACAAATTTGGGAGGTAGACTGCCCAGGCATTCTCTGAGATTGTCGTGGGAAGAGGGGGCAGGGGAGATCTTTAACTGGCTTAACAGGAACCTCAGATCCTTAGTGCTCTTTTACCTCGAGGTCAGGGACAAGAAAGTAGATAGTGGAAACGAAATACGTTTCTTTTTTCTTCCTTTAAGGAATGTCAATGCTGAGCTTTAAAAAAAAATCTATCACATTTCAGCAATATTTTTCTTCTGTTCTTGGCCCTACATATTATAAGTTGTGTGGAGAAACTATCTTGGTAAAAAGTATTACTGAGATAACAAGAACTGGCTGATACTGAATTTTGATTGCTTGAGTTTTAAAGTGGCCCACCTGACTCCATATGTTACTGCTATACAGCATACAGTATGCTGGCATTATTACCTCAAACTCAGGGACTCCATGGGCATAGAAAGAGACTGAGTTAGAAGTGGAAGGGTAATGATGGCTCTTAGTGTTTTGGCCATGCCTCCAGAAGGGTAGCATGCAGAATGTAGATAGCACCTGCATGGAGAGAAACACTGGGACTGGGAGGTGAAATACCCAGGCCCATACTCTGGGATCCTTGTCATGTTCTCACAGAGTGAGGCAGAGGGCCACTGCCAGAGGCTGCTAAAAAGGCCCCTTGGGGAAGTTCCAGGGATCCTTAGCTACCAACCCAGAGAATTCCTCCAAGGGCAGCCAGTCAATCCTGATCCCCACCTGAAAAGCTGCTGTCACTGCTTAGTGTGGGCTTTGTTTTCCAAATCTGTCACTGATTCTTCATTGTGGTGACAGATTCCCTAATTCCCCCATTGCTCAGCCTTAGGTTTGTTTGGGGGTAATTCAATGTCTGGCCACCCAGTCCTTTCAGGGATCAGCTGGGCCATTGTGTAAACCTTGTGTATGTCACTCTTCCCTCTGGGTTGCACTCACCTTCTTTCTCTCCCCTCCCCACCCCCCCAACAAACACTCTCTCATCTGGCTCAGGTTTTTAAAAACTATAAAGATAAATAAAAATTTGTTTCATTGGTTGGAAATTAATTGCAATTAAGATTGTTTGAGCTAGTAGATCTAGCTCTGATGATTAGTTATAGCAAAAACACAAAATTCAATGAATTTGCTTTAGTGTGACAACAGAGTAACAGAAGTAGCACAATCATAATTGTATAAACCGAACTAATGAGGAAGAAAAGTGACATGAATATATTTTGCAAAAATGTCACATTAATTAAAAAACAAATATTGGATTTATTGTTTTATTTTATGTTTAAAGTGGGCATTCTTCATTGTTTCTAGACCTCTGTATGTATTTTTATCTTTTTTTTTCTTCATATACGGTGTTATTCTAGTTCTACTCTTGGTAGAGGTTATATTTAACTACAACCAGTCAGGCCCTAAGTGCAAAAAACTTCTGTCTTGGTGCTTTCCACTGGTATAATTACAATTTTTGCTTTCCTAACTTTGCTCTGAGGAGCAAAAATCTGTGTCTAGCTTTATGAAAATGGACATTTCTAGTCACTTATTATCAAGAAAAATTTTTTTACATTGTATAAGTGAAGATTGTTTTCAGGGTTAAATGATTGGTATTAATGTATATATTAGTAAGCTTATTGCAAAATTAAAAGTGATTTTTCCTAAAAAAAAAAAAAAAAAAAAAAAAAAAAGAATTGCTGTGACTACAAATGCTACTAATGCAAGCTTATCCAGGTGTGTTGAATTGTTGACTCAAGCACCATGAGTGACGTTCCCATTGGTGAAATGATTTTTCCCAAAAGTTGAACGACTCTTGGCAAAGTTCCCATCAAAATGAAATGCAACTTTCCCTTGATTTACAGTTGTATTTTCAGAAGAAAAAAAATAAGTATATAATAAAATCATAAAGAAACACTTGTTATTTACATATAAAAGAGTTAGGTCTATGCCATGCTCAGATCATTGTAAAGAGCTTTTTTCATCAACATGTACATCCTTCAGGATGTTTGAGTCACATGGGATAAAGAATAATTCTTTGTGTGGGCCTGTCCTGCACTATGTAGGATACCTAGTTTCTCCCACCCCTACTCACCGAATAGTATCCTCCAACATTGTGACAACCCAAAACATTCCCACAGATTTCCAAATGCTGCCTAGGAGTAGAACCATGTCTATGATTATTGATACGTTAGGTGATAAGTCCCATAAGGGCAGGGACCTGTGTCCCTGTGTCTTGTTCATAGTTGTATCCTCAGCACCCAGTAAAGGTTTAGTACATATTACATACTCAATATGTAACCATTGAGTAAATAAATGGATCAGTCCTAGAGAAACTGCGTTTCACTCATCTTTGGACATCATCCCACTACCACTACCACCTCCACAGTGGAACCAGAATTCACTTAATGAAGTAGCTTACTCACACAGCTAGTATTTGGGAGAACCGGGAGCAAACCCCAGGCCACGTGTGGCCCCAAACTGTGCTTTCCAACAACACTGTGTCCCTCCCAGCCCCAATTCAATGCTTTGGGAAATATACCCCTATGGCCTCTTCTGGTACTAAATTCCCTCCTAGTGGCAGCTTCTCCTAGAACATTCACTCCGTAACAAACCTTCATAGCCAATGGAAGATATACTGCTCCAACCTGATTCACCAGATGACATTTCTAGAGTTCAATCTTGTTATCAACTATCAGGAAATCTTCAAAGTGCCAAAGCCAATAAAAATCTGTTCCCTAACACAGGACAAGGGGAGGAAAATTTGCAGAAGTGCCCCATGGTATCAGGCACTGCGAAGGAGAGGGAGATAAAAAGTAATAGCCTAATTTTTGTTAAGTGATTGCTCTCATAAAGTAAAAGAGGACTTGTCCTTACCAGGACATCACCTTGCATTGCTCAGACAATTAAGGAAATTCATAAATTAATCCATAATCACAATCTCAAGAGAAAATGTATCTTAACACAGAGGCTAGGATAAGGAGAAAGTGATCTCGGAGGGGATGCTTCATCAGTTCTATTACACAAGACAACTCAAAATATTCATGGTTTTGTTCCTTGCAACTCTCTTCCTTTTATCTCTATTACCACCATCTCATCTTTTCCCTTCTTCTTTCTTCTCTGCTCACCTTCAATTCAATCAGTCCAAAACCTTGATCTCAAGACTTAAAAATGAAAAAGTGCCTTAAATACGAAAGTTCATTCAAAGAGTTACAATAAAGTCTTTGGCAATAATGACTATAGAGATCCTTCAGTGCTAGACAGGAAAGAAAAACATGGAAAATGAAATAATAAAATGGTGATGAAAATATGGAGTGTTATATTGGATTCTTATTTTATTTCCTTTATTAGTGTAAATAGTAGTTGAGCAATAGATGCAAATTTGGAGAGAACAATAGGAGGCAAGAAAACAGAAGTAAGAAGGCATTGGTTGTCTGTACTTTGGTAGGGACTGTACATATATATATAATAGAATCCTAATCACAAATCCATTACATAGATATTGTTATCCCCATTTTACAGATACTGAAAGTGTGTGTTTTATTTTCTGGTAGAACCAGGATTAGCAGAAGCTCTGAGTGTTTCCAAAACTCAAGATTTGGGCTTTGAGATGAGGAATGACCATCTTTGGATGAGGGACATTAGGGGCTTAGAAAACACTTACATAAAAACTCCTACTATTCCACAGATGTACAGCAGATAAAAGTAAGAGCATTTATGATTTTGGCAGATGATGTTTTTCTGACCAAAGTTTAGAGGGGAAACCATTGAGGATAATGGAACAAGAGAGTCAGAGTATTGGAGCATGAAGAAATGCCTAATATTAACAGAAATATTAATAGACATGACTGGCCTTTATCCTTTTGCCCATCAGTCAGAGAGTCTGCATGCATTGCCTCGAGGGAAGGATAACACAGCATGAAACAGATCTCTTTTTGGTATTTGACACTGGAAAGCCTTGGCCTCAGGGAACAGTACGAATTCACATCCATAGAAAAGAAATGTGTGAGAATATGAGATAAGAGTATATATTTTGCACCTAGACAGGATCCCGTGGACTAGCAGAGGGAGGACAGAGTGGAGGATGACTTAGAGAAGTTTTGTGACCATGGAGTCAGGAGTGGAGCCAGCATCCAGGACTCTCATGCAGATAGAGGCACTGACTTCCAACCTGCTGCCCACAGCCTCTGACAGGCCCACTCAGGCCTTCAGTGCGGCAACAGCAGGCCCCTGCTACACAGAGTGACCAACAGAGAAGACTTGGAGCCTGAGAAGGGGCAACGTGAGAAATAGGGTCAGAGTCAGAGCAGCCCCGTGGTTAACGGCCAAGCACTGCTTGTCGCCATCCCTCCACCTGGATCCTCTGGATCCTTACAAAGTAGACAGGAGCAGAGCACCAGCAAAATGCCCCAAAGCCAAGCCCTGGGGACAAATACAAGTTTGCAGAAATAAGTGGAATTAAGGTTAAAATTATTACGTCTGATGTTTTTGAACCAGTCTAACCAACCACTTACAGGCAAAGTAAGATGACTTTATAAAAAGGACAAGGTGACTGCAAAGGGTTTCTAGCTTCCTGGGTCCTCATAAAATTGAAAAAAAATACAAAGCATCCCTGCAGATCTTTAGGGAAATTCTCAATAGAGGATTTGATTTTAAATGTCTGCACTGGGTCAAAGTCCTTGGATTTTTTTCTGACAAGAGCCTAATGTTTGCATTGACTTAGGTTATATATTCTTTCTAAATAGTGGCCATCATTTGTTTTAAGCATATTAAAAGTGTTGCTATTTCCTCCCACTTTTTGACAAATATGAAACGAATAGAAAAGCTGATAGAAGAGGGCAAAGTACACCCTTGTGCTTGGGTAGCCTAATAAAATAACCTAACTATATTTTACCAGAGATAATATAAAGACTTTAGGGTGTAGCCTGACACATTGGGAGTGACTATTATTTCTGCTATTTAGACAACAGTGTCCAGAGCTTGTAAAAAAATACCGTGATATACACAAATAGCATCTTGATGGAAAAATAATATGAATGTGCCTCAAAAAATAATAGTTTACACTGAAGATATATTTCCATAATAACATATGCCTATCCATTACAGCATTATTGTAATAGCAAGATATTGGAAATAGTCTATATGCCTATGTCTAGAATCTGGTTGAATAAGTTATGGTGAGTCTATGCAATGGAGCACTATGTAGCCATACAAAAGGATGAGGAAGTTCCCTGTGAATTGAAATGGGTACATTGTTAAATAAAAATGCAAAGTGCAAAGAAATACAATAAAGAAGAGGAATTATATCTATATATATCAATCTTCTATTTATATCTGCATAAGTATTCTTATTTTTAGAAAAAAAAAAACAGAGGAAGAATACATCAGATAATTATGAAAATAGTTACCTACAAGGATGAGTGAGCACATGGTAAAAGGGACTAAGATGGGAAGGACAATTCTCTGAGTATAACTTCTTAGACATGTTTGACTTTTATGGGACATTCTATGAGAAAACTATCCTTGACTCTTCAAAATTGTCAAGGAATGCAAAAAAAAAAGGCTGATGGATTTTTTCTGTACTAAGGAGACTAAAGAAGCATGACAACTAAATGTAATGTGTAATCTTTCATTCATAGGATCCTGGATCATATACATCCCGATGCATCTATATAGATTGAATCTATCATCTACCAAGAGATAAAGCATAACATAACAGCATAAAACATAAACATAACAATTATTCTAACATTATAAAACTACTAACTCATCATAGCTTTAAACTGCAATTCTTTTTTTTAGTGTTAATTTGGAATTCTCTCTTTAAATTTATTTTAATTTTTTAATTTTTAAAGTTAAATTTAAAAAAATTTTTTCAATCCATGATCCCTTTCAACTTTGAGCCACTATCCCAATGATCCCTGCAAGTCTCTCCTTCTGAGCGAGGTTGGGCATGTTATGAATAATTTGTGTTTCCTTTCCTTTGAATTATTTTTCAGATTATTTTTCCATTTTTATTTTGTGTTATTGGTCTTTATTTTACTGATTTTCAGGAGCTCTTTATGTAATAAGAAAATAAGTCCTTTGTGATATAAGTTGCAGATATTTTCCCAAGTTTGTCTTTTAACATTTTTGTGGTGTTTTGTTTCCCAGAGAGATTTTTTTAATTTACTGTAGTCAAAACGTATCAAACTAACTTAGCCTAGTATTATAGGTTGCCCAAGAGTTACCTCCTGAAAACCTCCTTGTTGCTCAAATGTGGCCTCTCTCTAAGCCAAACTCAGCATATAAATGCATTACCTTCTCCCAGGCATGGGACATGAGTCCCAGGGATGAGCCTCCCTGGCACTGAGGGATTACTACCAAGCACCAACTAGCAATGCTCCTGGAAAAAGACCTTGAACAAAAGGGGGAAAGGGTAAAGACAAATGAGTTTATATGGCTAAGTGACTTCAAAGTGAGTCAAGAGGTCATTCCAGAGGTTATACTTTGCATGTCTCAGCAGGATCTCATTGACTGCTACAGTAAATATTGCCTGAAGGCTCTGGAGACATCCAGACACTATAGGCAGTGCTGACAGCTCAGGAGGTTGGCTCCCTGCCAGTGGGCCCTACTTTGGGACTTGTGCTCCCCAGTATGGCAGAGTTAGACTCAGTTGTCGTTTCCCTACACATGGCTCTTCTATCCCTTCTATTTGAACCTACAGTTAGTACTAGAGTTGATAGGGGTATATCCAAAAGACTTAAATCTTTGGGCTTTCCATGTGCCAGTTGGGCCCTAAACCTCAACAGAGTTGCTACAGCTATTCTCCAGTTCATTGGACTCACCCAGGAAAACTAACAAGGAAATAATGATGGACAAAAACTATCCCAAGGAACAGAAAGAGTCTACAACTGCAAGCAAGAAAGTCCCATCCATCTGCCCCATAGGATCTAAGCCCCCTCTCAATTAAAGGTGGAGTGGGCATCACCATCCATGAATCCTCAGGACTGGGAAATGAATGATAGACTAGAGTAGACTTACTGTTATTCTACTATAGACTTATTGTTATTCTAGCCATGGAAGAACTTTTATCATTGATGTGGAGGCAGTGGCCACTGGAGTTTCTGAGGGGAGGGAAAGGGGAAAAATAGGTGTAATATGGGGGCATTTTGGAGAAATAGGAATTGTCTTGAATGACACTGCAATAACAGATATGGGCCATTATATATCTTTTCATAACTTACATAATTGTGCAGGAAAGAGTTTATACTATAATGTAAACTATAATCCACAATTAGTGGCAATGCTGCAATATATGTTCATCAACTGTAACAAATATGTCACACTAATGAAGGATGTTGTTAAGTGTGGGACGGGTAGGGAGAGGGGCATATGGGAATCCCCTACATTTTTTATGTAACATTTATGTAATCTAAGTATCTTTTAAAAAATTAAAATTAAAATAATAATAATAATAAAATTGATTGTGGTAAAAAAAAATGTATCAAAGTGTCCTTTTTATTATGGGATTTGGATTATGCTTAAAGAGGCTATCCCTACCCCAAGATAAATACCAATGTTTTCTTCTAGTACATTTATGGTTTCATTTTTTATAATTAAATATTTGAACTATCTCAAATTTATATTGGTTTCAGAGGGGTAAGGGAAAATTTAATTTTGTTTTTCTCAAGATAGCAATCCTATAGTTTTAACACCATGTATTGTGTAATCCATTTTTCCCATTGCTAAATTCCTGTATATATTTGGGTTAATTTCCTATATATTATCTCCTTTAATCCTTAAAACAGTCTTGTAAGATAGCTATTACTATGTATGAAATTACTTGGGGCTTGTATCGCAGAGTAGGGAAAACACTACAGCAACAGAATATAAATAGAAAGACTTGAAGAAAATTTAGGACCATGGCAAATGCATTTATATTAGATAAGGCTTCATAAATTAATATATTTCACTTTATTTATTATAGCCATAGCCAAAAGAAATAATAAATGTAGTAAATGCCTTGTTAAAAATACCATGTTATTGGCTAAATTATTAGTGAGCAGTGACCTTAATTAACAAGGTAATAAGCTTGCCGACTTGCTGATGGGGCAGTTTTTCAGAAGTCATCTCTTCTAGGTGAGCCTTTTCTTAAGAATAAGAAAACGCACTGTACTTAGAAGAATCGAACATACAAAAAAATAGAGCTCTGACAATTGACGGGAACTGGGAAAGGCATTTGTTCTATTCCTTCAGCCTTCTTGGAGCCCTGCCACCTCCCAACCATGCCCTGATGAGATAGTAGAGGCTACCTGCTCTCATCCGCCAGGCCTGGGATTCTCTACGTCTTGTTCTCTCCAACCTCTTGGCTTCCAGCCCCAGATCTCCAGCAAACCAGGAGGTTGATCTCAAAGACACTGATTATCCATATTTCTTTGTTTGCTCCTGAAGAAATCAGCACTTATGATAATATGGCCCATGGCATGTCGGAGTCTAATTTCCTCAAGTAGCCAGCAAAAGGCTTTAGCGTTACATAAATTATAAAAAGCCAGAATGGTCTGCTCAGTGTTCTTCCTGTTTTCATTTTCCAAGGTTTATGTTAGGGAAAGGAGGTCAGGTATGGTCAATTCCATCCACACTGCTGATTTATATTGAACATTGATTTGAATAGGTGAGGCCAGAAGAATTAGCCCTGATCTACATGTGAATCAAAAGGCAACTGATACAGTGTTTGGGGTTAGAAGTAAAAAGCAAATGCACTGGGACCCATTTATTTATATGTTTAATAGAGCATTTGTGCAGTGGAAGGAACACATAAGTCATTCCTGAATTTCAAAACAAACAAACAAACAAACAAAAAAACAGAAGAAAAGCCCTACTTCCAAGAGTCTTCTTCTCTTACAATCAATTATTAATATCAATTTTAAAAGAATCTCCTCTGCTCCCCCAAAAAGTTTAATTAAGAAGTATGTTCTAATCCTGGTATAGGCTCGGATTCAAATAAGTCCATCAATCCATGAATCAATACTTATCAGAGACTTCAACAAAATAAAATATCGGCTCAGATGAGGTTCCCTTTAGAGAATAATTTGATGTTCTCATCTTCTCCTGCTTCAATAATTTAGGAAAACATGAGATGTGACTATAAAGTAATGATACTGATTTCACTTGTCACACATGAAAATCGACCTTGTCATTTTATATAATACCAGTCACTTATATCATTTGCGACCTTGTCACTTATATAAATTGAGACACTAGATCTGTGTTTTGAAAGAAAAAACGAACATTTTTATTATGGGTTATAGGATTAAATGAGACCATGTATGTAAAGTGTTTAGCACAGTCGATGTTTGATTTGATGATGGCAGTGATGGCATTGCAAAAACATTGCAGGGGGATATTGTTGCTTTTTTGCAACAACTACATTGCCATTATTTTAGAACTGGGAGAAACCCTGACCTTTGAAATCTCTTGGTTGAAATATATTGTTCCAAAGGGGAAGAAACCATGGTTCATAAAGGTGATGTAACCTATCCAAAGTTAGGGATAGAGGGTAGACTAGAGAGCACCCAGTCTTCTGATACTGCTTGGTTTGCTCAAATTTGGGGTAGAGGGGGAATATTTTGTACTTTACAGTGGATTCAAAAAATCAGTGAATGAATACTGTCAAAGCAGTCTGAGGCACGCAAAGGGTAGACATTAAGTAAAGGCAGTCACCAGTCAACAACATTTATTGATTTATTTCTATGTGAAGAGCATTGTATTATGTGCTGAATGGGAATGCTGTATTCTTATTCTTCAAGGTATGGAAGCTGAGCAGATACAGGTTGACCTGAATTTTTCTGTAAAAGCTTTCTCCAGATGGCTATTTAAACAACTATTCATTGAGAGAGTTCTATTCCCAACACCCTTCACTTCTTCTCCTTCACTGGCACTCACAGTGACGCCTGAGGCTATAGCAGATCCCTTACATGTATGTACCATGTAGATTATCCCCAGACATGAGAAAGACCATAGATCTTGAAGTATAGGCTACGAAATTATGCTCTACAATGTAAAGAAAACCTGTTTACTATACTATGAAGATAAATCCATCATTTTCTTATACAATGTGTTTTCAAATGCATAAACCCTCAAACTTGAACATTTAGTGGCATCCAGTGTTCTTAGATGATATCTTTATTTCTCTTGAAAATTATAGCAAAATTTCTAGTAAATATCCTAGTCCACAATATGAGAACTGCAATGATATTGCCTTGCCTCTGCCTCTGTAATAGGTCTCTTGCATCATCGGGTAGAGAAAGAATGATTTTGGCATACCAGCTGATTTTAACTCATTCTTTTTCAATGTAAGCACTTAGGACTATAAATTTTCCTCTCAGCACTGCCTCTGCTGCTTTCCATAAGTTTTGATATTTTGCGTTCTTGTTTTCCTTTGTCTCAAGATATTTACTGATTTTCCCTTGATGTTTCTTCTTTGACCCATTGATTGTTTTAAGAGTGTGTTGTGTAACTTCCATATATTTGTGAATTTTCTGGTTCTCTGCCTGTTATTGGTTTCCAGCTCCATTCCATTATGGTGAGAGAAAGTGCTTTGTATAATTTCAACATTTAAAAATTTATTGAGGGAGTGGATGTGGCTCGAGTGGTTAAGCACCTGCCTTCCACATGGGAGATCCCAGGTTGGGGTCCCAGTGCCTCCTGAAAAAATAAAAACAAACAACAAGCAAAACAAATGAAAAACCAACTCAGGGAAGCAGATGTGGCTCAGTGGTTGAGTACCAGCTTCCCACATATGAGATCCCCGGACCCCAGTACCTAAAAAAAAAAAAAAAAAAAAAATGTATTGAGACTTGTTTTGTGACCCAGTATGTGGTCTACCCTGGAGAATGATGCATCAAAGACCTAACTGCACACCTAGAGGAACTAGAAAAAGAACAGAAAACTAATCCCAAAGCAAGCAGAAGGAAAGAAATAACAAAGATTAGAGAATTTCGGCCTTATTTCCTCAAATATTCCATTTACAACATAAAGAATTAACAAAACTAAAAGTTGTTTCTTTGAGAAGATCGGTAAAATTGACAAATCCTTAGCTAGACTGAAAAAGAAAAAAAGAGAGAAGGTGCAAATAAATAAAATCATAGAAGTGAGGAGGGACATTACTACTGACCCCACAGAAATAAAAAGCATCATAAGAGGAAGCAGATATAGCTCAAGTGATTGAGCGCCTGCTCCCACATATGAAGTCCCAGATTCAATCCCCACTACCTCCTAAAAACAAACAAGCAAGCAAACAAACAAACAAAAAACAACTCTCATTGGGTAGCAGATATAGCTCAGTGGTTGAGCGCTTGCTTCCCATATGTAAGGTCCTGGGTTCAATCCCCAGTACCTCCCCCGCCCCCAAAAAAATCATAAAAGGATTTAATGAACAACTGTATGTCAACAAATTAGACAACCTAGATGAAATGGACAAATTCCTAGAAACACACAAACAACCTAAATTGACTCTAGAAGAAATAGAAGACCTCAACAGACCAATTACATGTAAAGAGATTGAGTCAGTCAACAAAAACTTCATAACAAATAAAAGCCCCAGGTCCAGATGGTTTCACAGGTAAATTCTACCAATAATTCCAAGGAGAATAATACCAAAGCTGCTCAAACTCTCCCAAAAAGTTGAACAGGAAGGAATATGACCAAACTCATTGTATGAGGCCAACATCACCCTAATACTAAAGGCAGATAAAGATACTTCAGAAATATTACAAACCAATTCCTCTTACGGACATAGATGCAAAAAATCCTCAATAAAACACAAATCAAATCTAACAGCACTGTAAAGAATTATACACCACAATCAAGTGGGTTTTAACCCATGTATGCAAGGGTGGTTCAACACAAGAAAATCAATTAATGTAAAACACCACATTAACAGAAAGAAGGGGGAAAACATATGATCATCTTGATTGATGCAGAAAAGGCATTTGACAAAATCCAGCATCCTTTCTTGATAAAAAAACACTTTGAAAAAGAGGAATAGAAGGAAACTTCCTCAAAATGATAAAGGGCATATATGAAAAACCCACAGTCAACATCGTACTCAATGGTGAAAGATTGAAAGTTTTCCCACTAGATGTGGAACAAGACAAGGTAGCCCACTGTCACAAATGTTATTCAACATTGTGCTAGAAGTTCTAGCCAGAGCAGTTAGGCAAGAAAAGGAAATAAAAGGCATCCAAATTGGAAAGGAAGAAGTAAAACTTTACTATTTGCAAATGACACGATCTTATCTATAGAAAGTCCAAAAAAATCCACAACAAAACTATGAGAGCTAATAAATGAGTTCAGCGAAGTGTCAGGATACAAGAACAAAAAGCAAAAATCGGTAGTGTTTCTATACACTAGCAATGAGGACTCTGAGGAGGAAATCAAGAAAACAATTCCATTTACAATAAAACAAAAAGAATCAAATATCTAGGAATAAATTTAACCAAGGATATAAAAGACTTGAACACAGAAAACTACACAACATTGCCAAAAGAAATTTTAAAAAGAGTTAAATAAATGAAAGGACATTCTGTGTTCATGGATTGCGATACTAAATATTGTAAAGATGTCAATTCTACCCAGATTGATTTACAGATTCAACACAATCCCAAACAAAATCCCAACAGCCTACTTTGCATAAATGGAAAAGTCAATTGCCCAATTTATTTGGAAGGGTAAGGGGTCCTGAATAGCCAAATACCTCTTGAAAAGGAGGAACAAAGTTGGAGGACTCACACTTCCTGACTTTAAATCATATTACAAAGCAACGGTGGTCACAAAAGCAAAGTACTGGCACAAAGACAGATAGAGAGACAAAAGTAATTGAATTGAGAAATAGACTCTAACATCTATGGCCAATTGATTTTTGTGGGAAAACATAGTCTCTTTAACAAATGGTGCTGGGAGAACTGGATATCCATATGCAAAAGAATGAAAGAAGACCCCTATCTCACACCATTTACAAAAATTAATTCAAGATGGATCAAAGCCCTAAATATAAGAACCAGGACTATAAAACTCCTGGAAGAAAATGTAGGGAAGCATCTTCAAGATCTCTTGGTAAGCAATGTTTTCTTAGACTTTACATACAAAGCACAAGCAACAAAAGAAAAAATAGATGAATGGGACTTCTTCCTCAAAATTAAAAACTTTTGTGCATCAAAAGACTTTGTCAGGAAAGTGAAATAAGAAAACAAAGACAACCTATTCAATGGGAGAAAATATTTGGAAACCACATATCCAATAAAGGTTTAATATCCAGAATATGTAAAGAAATCCTGCAACTCAACAATAAAAAGTAAAACAACCCAATTAAAAAAAATGGTCAAAAGACTTGAATAGGAGGATGGATGTGGCTCAGATGGTTGGGTATCCGTCTCCCATATGGAGGGACCCGAGTTCGATCCCTGGGACCTCCCGGTTAAAAAAAAAAAAAAAAAAAAAAGACTTGAATAGACATTTCTCCAAAGAGGAAATACAAATGGCTAAAAAGCACACAAAATATGTTCCCCATCACTAGCTATTAGGTAAATGCAAATCAAAACCACAGTGAGATATTTTATATCTAGTAGAATGCCCACTATCATTAAAAAAAAAAAACAGAAAACTACAAGTGTTGGAAAGGATGTGAAGTAAAAGGAACACACACTCAATTGCTGGTGGAAATGTAAAATGGTTCAGCCACTATGAAAGACAGTTTGGCAGTTCTTTAGAAAGCTAAGCATGTAATTACCATATGATCCGGCAATCCCGCTCCTAGGTATATATCCAGAACTGAAAGCAGGGACTCAGATATTTGCACACTGATGCTCATAGTGGCATTATTCACAATTGCCAAAAGGTGGAAGCAACCCAAGTATCCATTAACTGATGAATGAATAAACAAAACGTAGTTTATACATACCACATTCAACCATAAAATGGAATACAGTCTTGATGCATAGGACAACATGGATGAACTTTGAGGACATTATGTTGAGTGAAATAAGCCCAACACAAAAGGAAAAATATTGTGTGATCTCACTGTTATGAACTAATTATAATAAGCAAAATCATAGAGTTAGAATCTAGAATAAAGGTTACCAGGAGTTAGATTAGGGTTAGAGAATGCAGAGATGATGCTTAATGTGTATAGGATTTCTATTTAGGCTGGTGGTAAATTTTTGGAAGCAAATGACTGGTGATGGTAGCACACTATTGTGAATGAATTAACTAACAAGGTGATGATGATGGACAACGACCATCCCAAGGAACAGAGAGTATCTGCAAATGCAAGCAAGATAGTTCCACCCATCTGCCCAATGGGATCTAAGCCCCCTTTCAGTTAGAAACAGAGGGGGCATCATCATCCCAATATCCTCAAGATTGGGAAATTATCAATGGACTAAAGTAGATTTATTATTATTCTATTACAGACTATTATTATTCTAGCAATGGAAGAACTTTTATCATTGATATAAAGGTAGTGGCCACCAGAGGTTCTGAGGGAAGGAAGAGGGTTAGGGATAGGTGTAACATGGGAGTATTTTCAGGACATTGGAATTGTCCTGCTTGACACTGCAATGATAGACACAGGCCATTATACATTTTGTCATAACCTACAAAATTGTGCGAGACAGAGTGTATACTATAATGTAAACTATAGTCTATGGTTAGTAGCAGTGCTTCAACATGTGTTCATCAATTGTGACAAATATGCCACACTAATGAAAGATGTTGTTGATGTGGGAAAGTGTGGGAGGGGGACGGGGTGGGACATATGGGAATCCCCTACATTTTTAAATGTAATATTTGTGTAGTGTAAAGCTTCTTTAAAAATAAAAAAATAAAAATTTAAAAAGAGGCAATATAAAAAGCACTAGACTATATAGGTGAATGTAGTTAAAAGGGAAAACTTTCAGATATATATATTATTAGAATAAAAATTAAAAGATAAAGCATAGGATCATACTACACAGTGAACCCTACTGTAGATGATAGACTATAGTTAATAGTAGAAGTATAAGAATGTTCTTTCATGAATTATAACAAATGTACAATACTAATACAAGGTGTTAATAATAAGGTATGGTGTATGGGAAAAATACACCTAATGTAAATAATGGACAGTAAATAGAACTATTTTAATAATTTTTCATCAATAGTAACAAAGGTAACTACTTATTAAAAAAATGCAATTATTTTTTTAAAAGTGTTATCATCAATTGTAACAAATGTTTCACACCCAATGCAAGATGCTGATGTTTGGGTGGTATACAGGAATCCTGTATTTGATGCATGATTGTTTGTAAACTCACAACTTCTGTAATAAAATAAGTAAATAAATAAACAAACATATGATTTAAAAAAACAAAGAGAAAGAAACAGCTCCCTTTCAGTTCTACAGTTTTCAGGCTCAGCTAAGCTGTCTTGACAGAGATTTGTAGAACCTGAATATTTAATTGCATTCAACATTCTTGGACTTTGATCTAGGGTTGGATGTTGGGAGGCGCAAGGGCCTATGATTTGCTCATAAGACAACTGCCAGGGAAGAGGCCCCAGTGTGGGACTTCTCAGTCTGGCTGCCAGCAGCACAAGGAAATGGAACTGAAAATAGATAGATGATATAGATTAGAGGGATACATAAATAGATAGACAGAAAGACAGACAAGACAGACAAGAACAATAGCAAGAGGATTCCTAGAAAGGACAAAACACATTTCCAATTTTAAAGGAAAATGCAAGCAAAACCAAGATAAACGTGCATTATTACCAAGTACATTTAATCTAACATGTTTTACAGTTTTATTGCTTCATTTTTCCCCTGAAAAGAATTATTCAAGCGTTATTAAATGGACTCATGACAACTACATTGATAGGAAGCAGTCTATACACATATCCAAATAAAGAAGTTTTGTATAATATTCCATTGTTATTCAATTTGTCTAATAGAGTAAACCCTGTTGCCGAGGGCAATTGCTCATTAGGTCTGAAGATGGGGAAAGCCTTCTTTCATCTCTATTGGATCAAAGAAGTCTTCTTGGAAGAAGAGGGCTTTCTTGATACATGATTAATACCTTGAAGCAAAGTGTTCTAGAGGAAGAAAGGAACGGGGCTTTGTTTAAGCTAATCTGGAAAAAAACTGATTCTTCACTCAATTCTTAAGAAATCTAGTCCACCAGATTCTTTTTCCCACCACGTCATAAGAATGCCACTTGTCCTGTGACACAGTTGCTGTCTATGCAATCATCTAAGCCAAAGATAACAAACTATACCTGAATTAATATTATACATTGGTCTCAGCATTTGGGCCTCAAATCAAACAGGCGGCATCACATACTCCATTTTATTGACATGAGAGGTTTATTTAAGAAAACTGCCACACACTGTGCAAGATAAAAATAAGGCATGCCTTAGACTCTCCAACTCCATTGTATTCACTTGCACGTCTATAGCACATTCATCTTAGAAATCCGAAGATGATGAGCAATATCCCACATTTCTTATTTTTAGCATTTATACAGGATCACACATATGTTCTCTCCCTCCACCCCTGCCCCCTATGATTCAGTCACTTCATATTGTAATACTTTGTTGATTATTGATTTTTGGTTAAGGTTGGAGCCCAGTACAACTGTGTGAGCATTCGCCGCCTTCAATTTGATGTTGCGCTGCTGCCTGCCCACTCCATATTGACAGGCGTCCTCTTACTTTCAGATTGGTGTTCGTTTGCTGATGAACACGCAGGAGAGGGATCATGACCTTTTCTCTTATCTGGACAGCTCGTAGCTTCACAAACATTTTTTTGCTGCAGGGTGTTATTAACAACAGGGACATAGAACAAAGAAATGAAGAGAAGGGAAGCACATCAACGTATGGAATTTTCTTTTATTAGGACACCCTCAAGGCCCAGGGGGTGTCTAATTATAAATGTGTTGTCTTTCTCCTTAGAATAACAAATTTTGCACACACATGCCACATAGATACACACATTAATGAAATCATGATTTGAGAATTAAGGGTTACTCGTTCCCCTTGTCCACAGGACTCTGCTTTTATCGGAAACCAGTTTTTAAAGTAGAAAAGAAAACCAAAGTAATTGTATATATTATGCAAGGGTCGTGAGTTAAGACAAGATACATTATAATTAGATGCAGCATGTTGACGATTAAAATTTAATGAGTTCATTTCTCCTATATTTAAAGGGTGTGTAAGTTCAGCTCTGTGGGATTACTTAGGGCAAAGGTGTTAGAAACATAGACAAATTATTACTAGTTCGGTCTGCAACCCTCCATGCCCCACCAGCCGTATATCTGAATTGAAGGGCCCTCAAGGTATGGACACTCTGGACATTTTCAGACAAAATTCTGCTTTTAGATTCTCACAAATCTATTCTGTATTTCCTGTGAAGGAAAATTTTGGACCTAAATGTGTGAAGAATATCTTAAGAGAATATTCTACCTTTTTTTTGGGATGGGTTAAATTCAAACTAAAATTTTCCAGACCTCTGTATCTATGCTTGGGCTATTTAACTTGGACCAATATCCTCAATAATAAGAAGTTAAAATGAGGAGATGTAAAATAGCCATAGAGAAAGCTATAGAGCAAAAACCTATGTAACTAAATGATGCTAATACCAGGATACAACATTAAGTTTGCAACGTCATTTCACTATGACAAATACAACCCATTTCAATATTATTCCAAACTGTCATTTCTATTGACTTTGTTTCCCTCCCTGAATATCTAATCCCTGTCTTGCCTTTTGGGCCCAAAATCTAATGTTCACGTGTGATATGTAAAGTCAATAAAATCTTATTTAGATTAAATAAAAAGAAAGAAAATCTCATTTTTAAGGTATAGAGGTGAAAATACTATCTGAAAACGCTAACATGTTTTATTTTATTTCCCCTTAAGTAAAACATGTGCCATTGGATTGGTTTTGGGTTTTGTTGTTTGGTTTTTTTTTTTGCTCACATTTTGTTTAAGATAAAATCCCCTCTGGTTTGAAAATTATACTATATGTCAAAAGTACTTGAAAATAAGGATTTAAAATAGAAAGCCACGTGACCTTAATTCTAATGGTTCCAGCAGGTCTTGGCCAGTAAACATAAAATAGTTTTTTTTAAAAAAAGGAAGATGGGTGATTACTTGAAATTCTAATAAGTATTGTTTTGCATTTTTCCATATTGCATTTCATTCAGCATTCTTACCACTGCATACACATTAATGCATTAAACCTTACCCATCTGTAGAAAATGATAATGTTTTTTTTCCTCTGAAATGAGTGTTTCATCTTTGGAGATCATGTGGAGAGAGGGAAAGAATTCCCAGAGCAGTGTGGCCCTGAAGTCATGACACTAGGAGAATCCCCTCCTGGTGTCTGATATAGCATCCTCAACCCTTGCCCAGGTACAGAAATATAGAAGCAGAAAGAAAGCAGGGTGAGCATAATTACTTATTTATTTATTCACTTATTTATTAACTTGTAAGTAAAAAGAACAGTTATTCCCTTCCAGTCTGGCATTCCATTAATGGGAATTTTCTATTTGCCATCATCCACATATTTCTACAAGTTATGATTGTTGTTCAAAAATTATGACCCTAAAGCATAACCCTGATGTCCTTCTGAATCATTAAAGCAGTGCCATATTATGTTCATCAGTGTGTCCATGTATCATGAATTGCACTGTAGTTAAATTTTTTCCCAAGTTGGTCATAAGTGTGAGAGGCATGGATGCTGTCCATTAATCAGAGACTTTGATTAGCCAGAACCTCCATTTCTCTGATGATAAAAGTACAGCACAGGGGAGTGGGTGTGGCCCAGCAGTGAGTGCCTGCTTCCCATATATGAGGTCTAGGTTTCAAACCCCCATGCCTCCTTAAAAAAAATTAAAAAAAAAAAAAGATGCAGAACAGGCCTGTTGTGATGAGTAAGAAGACTAAACATTACCCTGGATGATTTGGGAAAACATGATTTTTCTCATGAATTATCTATTTGTCTAGGACTCTATAGCAGATGGGATCTTATCAATAAAATATAGTCCATGGAAAGTTACCAGAGCTACTACAAATAAAACCCATATTGGCCATAACCCATCTAATTAGAGTCCTAAACCAACTAGATATTTTTACTATTTTGTTTTTTATGATTATATCCTGAGTATCACCATCATTATCACAGCTAATATGTGTGATCTGCCAGACTGTGTTTCATGCTCTCTATCTAATCTACACAACAACCTATGAAGAAAAATGCTGTTATTATTCCCATTTGCAGATGAGGAAACTGACTCTTAGAGACATCCAAGTTCTCATAGAAAGGGAAGAGCTGACACTCAGACACAGTTCTAATACTAAACATTCTTCTAGCAAGTCATACTCACATGAAATAAGATGATATCAGGGATTTTCATTAAAAAAATAAAACCCAGTTAGTAGTAATATTTTGATAATGTTCTTTCATAATATGTAACAAATGTGCCACAACAAAGCAAGGTGTTGTTGGAGGGGTGATGTATGGGAATTCTGTACATTATGCATGATTATTTTGTGAACTCACTACTTCTCTAATAAAAAATATATAAAAAATAAAACCTAAAGGATTTAGCCTGGGGTCAATATAAATGCAACCCAATCTCCTATACCTTTTATATCACTGCCATGATCAAGCACCATTATAACAAAAGTGTAAAATGAAGAGCAAATATACTAAACGACCTCAGTTATTAGCATTGCCCCCTAATGGATTCCATGAGCCACGGAAGTGGACATTTTGGCAAACTTTCCAACAAGAAATGAGCCAAAAAGGGATTTTGGACCTAACTATTTACCAGAAGACTATTCTATATCCTTCTGCTTGGTTCATTGGAATTTTCTTGTATTTATGGAACCAATTCTCCTCCCCAGGTGAGAAGGGCAAGTCATTTTACGTATTGAAAGAGAAAACACTCCTACTCCTTTCCCCTTCCCAGGCACCATGGTACAGTATACCACTTTTATTTTTGTTCCTAGGACTGGCAGCACAGTCCCAAAGGGGCATGGTGCTGTCATTTCCGAGATTTTTGTTTCACTAGTCTTGAAATAACTTTTTTCTGCCTTTTTCCGGCAGCCATTCGACCTCACTTCAGCTGAAAGCAGCTTTTAGAGAAATAGAAGATAGAAATATTATTCATTTGTTCAGCATTCAACAAACATTTATTGAGTACCTATTATGTATTAATCCGATTATACTTTAGGGTTATTGACATATACATAAACAACTATATGTAGAAATAAAAACCGTGCAAAGAAAAATGGTATAGGTGTTCAGAAGGGAGTCAAGTGAGGCTGATCATCAAAAGCTTAATGAAGAAGCACAATTAAGAGTTTACTCTTGGAGACTGGATATGATACAGATATGTGAGCTAGGAAGAATTGGGAGGGGGGATAAGGGCCTAAGATCAGGGAAAGAGGGTGTTCTCTGCTATGAAGGGAACCATTTACCTCTATAATGCACTGGACAGTTCCTGAATCCAGGAATTTAGCCTTGGTCAACCTTGTGTCTCTCAAGCCTAGCACAAAGTAGTTGCTATATATATATGAATGTTCAAATGTTCCATGTATGGACTTATGAATAAATAAGTGAACAATATGCTGCAAAGAGAAAAGTCGATGAAGGCCCCATCACTCTTTCAAAAGCTAAAGGGGTAAGCAATGGCTTTTGGAACTAGAGTAGAACTAGCCCTCAGCACTGTTTAAGACTCCATGAAGGGCGAGTGGAGGAATCCATGCCCTCTTCCTCATCAATTATCTTCAAAGACTTGCTATCCAAATGCCACTGAAACAACCTGGAGGACAGAGGCCAGAGGGATGTGGAGAACGGAAGCAGTTCTAGATAATAGGGGCCACAGAAACCACAGGCTGAGAAGGAGAGGGAGGTCCATCTTGTCTAGCAAATTGCCTGGCTGTGGAAAATCCACTCTGTGCAAAAAGGAAGTGCAGCTGAACTTTTAAGTCAGTTTCCAAGAACAAGCCTATTTTTAGGTAATCCTTTCAGCAGCATACCTGAAACTGCAGGCAAGTACTTCGAATTATTCACAGCAAAATAAATATGGCCGTCTAAGGGTTATGCTGTTTCACTTTGTTTTTTCTTTTGCCGTTGAAACTCTCAACATGGGCAGAAGAACCATAATTCTTTGACACAATTTATTAGTGGTCAGTGAGGGAGAAAAAGTATTAAAAATAAATAACAGCCTTATCTGTGGGGGAAGCCCCATTGACTTGTACTGTACTGTTATGGGTTGGATTATTTCCACCAACCAGGTAAACTGCAGTCCTAATCCCTAGTTCCTCAGAATGTGACCTAGGAAATAGGGTCTTTGAAAATATGGTTAGTTAAGGTAAAGCCAAACTGGATTAGGGTGGAGCCTAATCCAATATGACTGGTATCCTTATAAGAAGAAGAAATTTGGACACATAGACACAGGGGGAGAATGCCATGTGACAACTGGGCAGATATTGAAGTCCGAGGATTTATAGAAAAGATTCTTGCCTACAGACTTCGTAGGGAACACGGCCTTTCTGACACCTTGATGTCAGACTTCTAGTCTGCGTCCAGAACTGTGAGACAATAAATTTCTATTATTTTCTGCACCCAGTTTGCGGTACTTTGTTACGGCCACTGGAGCAACTAAGTCATATACACAGCCAAGTCATAGTGATCTGGCTCATTTACTTGGGTAGACTCTAGCTCAGGGCTTCTTAACCTTTTTTGTTCCACAGACTCCTTTGCCAGTCAGGTGAAAACCATGGACTCCATACTAAGTCCACACTATACTGTGTATTATTTAATAAATACATCACACCCACAACAACACATCCCCACTAGAAAAATGTTTTTTGAATTTCAACTCAAGCTCATGGACCCCTTGATAAGAACTCCTGTTCTAGCTCATATCAGATTACAAGATGGCCACATTGCACTCATAATAAAGGTACTTTGCTGCAGTTTCTGGGCAGTCAGCTCCAGAACCACGTGGCAATTTCAAACTCAGAAAAAGCATGGGTCACAGAAAAGACAACAGAGCCCTAGCAGGGACCCAGGACACCACATTCCACAGGCTACTTGGGCTGTTGGACCAGCAAAGTGCCTGGGAAGGATTCAAACCTACCCAGACCACCAGAGGGACTTGTATCAAAACTGTTCTCCCTGTCCAAATTTATGACCTCTGAAGAGGCAGCTGTGGGGATGGATGGAACATGGACCAGGAGCCAGTGGACTCAAGGATGAATTCTGGCTCCCCTATTCTTCAGCAGGATGACTCTATTAGTCAGCCAAAGGGGTGCTGATGCAAAGCACCAGAAATCTGTTGGCTTTTATAAAAGGTATTTATCTGAGGTGAAAGCTTACAATTACAACACACTGAAGAGTCCAACTCAAGGTGCCAAAAGAGGTGCTTTCTCACCAAAGTCGGCTGCCACGTATTGAAGCAAGATGGCGGGTGGTCTCTACCTGGTCTCTCCTTCCTTCTTCTTAAGGCTCCATGGGCCCAGCTGCTCCCGATTTCAGCTGTAGGCTGGCATAGGGCTCATTTCTTCTGGACCTTCTCAGCTGCTCAGGGCTCTGGTCTCTTCAGCTACAAATTATCAGGCGAATGGCTCATCTCTCTTCCTGGGGCTCCAGGATCAAAACTGACAAAGTTCTTGCTCTCTTCTTCTTGTCTTCTTCTGTGTGTCTTCTTGAGTGAGTGTCCATTTATATCAACCCACCAAAGGGGCAGGGACTCAACCCTGAGTCACGCCCTACTGACGTGGTCAAATCAAAGCCCTAATCTTAACAAGCAATTTAATAAAGACATGTCCACTGAATCTAATGCATTCAAAGGGTATACACCTAGAGGAACAGACCAGTTTACAAACATAATCTCTCTTTTAGGGATTCATAAATAATCTCAAACTGCCACAGTGATCAAGAAGGAAATCTCCACTAAGTGCTTGGCAACTTGCTAGGGGCTTTCATGTGCTTTTTTCTCCTTAAGCATCAGCTTTCTCAAGCATAAAATGGAGATAGTGTTTCCCCTGCTTATTTGACAGGGAGCTTTTTGAATTCTAAACAAGCTTTGTGGATTTGAAACGATCATATTTATGGTCTCCAGGGATGCCTTTGGATATCTGGCCCAACAAAAGTTGCAATGAAGGTGGAAGTTTCCTTCCCAGCAAATTCATGCTAAAGTCAAATAGAATCACAGAACCATTCCCCCCCACCATATTTCCTATAGGGATCATAAAAGACTAAAGCACCAGCTGGTGTAAAGGAAACAGACTTACCATTACGCTATCGATATATGTATCAATAGCAACATTTATATTTATATCTATTCTATTTATTTATGTATCTATGTTTATATCTACATATATGAAAAGGTGAATGCAGGATTAGAGAATAGTTTGTGGCTAGTTTTCCTTCCTTCCTTCCTTCCTTCCTTCCTTCCTTCCTTCCTTCCTTCCTTCCTTCCTCCCTCCCTCCCTCCCTCCCTCCCTCCCTTCCTTCCTTCCTTCCTTTTTTTTTTTTCTTTTTGGTAATCACTACACCATAACCTAGGGACACCTATCCTAGTCTCCTAGCCTCAATTCCATTCCATGATAAACCTGAAATCTTGTGATGATGATGATGACTGTGGCTACCTTGGGTGAGCACTGACATGTGAAACACAATACCAAGTTCTTTGCATATATTCTCTCACTTACCCTCCCAACAACCTTGTAAGGTAGTCACTATTATCCTCACTTTACAGATAAGGAAAATCAGGCACGAGAGATCAGGATGTTTGCCTAAGAGCACAGAGCAGGGACTCGAATCCAGGCCTGCATGATACAAAACGTGGGTTCTCTCTCACCAGGCCAGACTGTCTCCAGGATTCTTGCTCTACCATCGCATGGCTAAGCTTTGTTTCTATGCTGATAAAACCAGCCCAAAGTCCAGGTGACCCACCAGCAACAGCTGTGGCCATGTTTAGCTGCACTAGTTGTGCACAGTGAGCCCTCCATCTTCCTTCAGAGCTGTCAGTGCTGATACTTGGGAGGTCCCTCTTGGACACAAAGAGCACATGCAGAAGGAGTACGCTACCACCTCTTCCTGCACTTCTAGCAGCACCCTGGCCCCAGCCTTGCAATCTAACACGTTACAGGGACTGCCCATGTGCTCTTCCTTCTTCCTTTCGAGTCCAAGTTTTCCCTTACCCTCTGTGAAGAGTCTGAAGAAATGGCTCAAACCCAAGGAAAATGGAGAAACACATGGACAGCAGAGATGAGGCATTTGCCAGGAGCAACAGTACCCATTTGGAAAAGAGCAGGGTTTGCTTCAGTTTCATACGTGCTTGGCCAGGCCATGTTCTGGGCACTGCTCAGCTCACTGTTTCAAACAAGAGCTAGGATTTGCACCCCCACATCGCTACCTTCCTAAGCCTGTGCCGGGGACATAGACCTAATCTTGGAACCAATTTGCCACTTCCCTCTTGC